>JAXQQM020083361.1:0-20487 GCA_034641835.2 Pinus albicaulis
TGCGCTCTGATACCATGTAAGATTTTGAGATACAGAGATCTAGATTTGAAAAACAATGAACAAACTTGCAAGAGAAGGAAGGAGCGAGCAAGAATTGAGAGAAGAACGAAATTGATTCTTCAATATTAGTTTTGGAATAAATACATAAAAGCAACTATGTTAAGCTTAGTTGTACATGCAATAACTATGGATAGTTAAAGCTAACTGAAGCTAAGTGTGCTTTATGTTCTGCTAATGTGCACATGCACCACATGCAAGCAGTAAGTTAACTAACTAAGCAAGTGCACATCGCATGCAAGCAGTAAGTTAACTAACTAAGCTAAGTGCACATCACATGCAATATCTAGAGTTTAACTAAAGCTAATCTAGGTGCATGTACACCAACACGGGGTGGAACCTTAACATGTTAGAAGTTTTGGGGCGTCCTAATGGTTGGGAAATTAAAAGAAAAATGCCCAGTGAACAAGAGAGCATAAAATGATTACGTCGACCGAATTCCTCACGTCGATGGGCATAAATACATATTTCACAATTGGAAACATGCAGACAGACACAGAATAACAAGGGCTTGATGACAATAATTAAGGTGTTTACAATTTAAATGTACAGCACAATCCTTACTCTATTTTACAAGGTCAAATTTTACAAGGTCCGAGAGTTTGAAGCCAACTCTGATACCAATGTGTAAGACTCTATTTTCAAAAAATCAAAATCTATAGACCAATTGAAGTTTGATTATTCACACATAGACATTTTAAAGACACAATCTTTCAATTGAATGCACAGTACCTAGCTGGAATGCACAATACTTACTTGGTTTTGCTCTTGAAGTCAATCCCGGCTATTGACGCTCTAAATTCGACTTGGTTACCAAAAGACCAAACCTCCTAGCCAAACTTGGCACAACCTCGGTACCCAACTCGAGAATACTTCAGAATTTCAGTGCTTTGGCCCCCGTGCCCAAAAAAGCATAAAAAGCAATCAAAGCTCAATAATCTTCAGTTTGTCTATGTCTCATTGTTATAAATTCTTTCTTCATTTTCCCCGAGACTATCTCCGCTCAAAAAAGGTTGAAATCTGAGTTCTTCCACAGGGCTGAATTGTACAGTCCGAAGTCTTTGTCCAAAACAGAAATATCACAAAAATTATTACTCTAAAATTTCATAAAGAACTCAGAAAATGATGCACTAGAATTCGTTTAAAAAGTCTGCTTCTTCACATGTTATCAAAAATCCGAATTTAGAATAGAATCTTAAGCTGCAATGAATAACTAAAAAAGTTGCCCAAACAGTGATTCTCTGTCCTCTTCGGCCTCCTTCCTATTTCTGTGATCCTTCTTTGAATTGATCACCGAGCTGATGATGAAGAATAAAGATTGAGCACTATATTTATATTGTTCTTTCTGTTCTTAAACGAAAAGACATGTCTCCTTAGGGCAGGCCGACATGAGAAGAAGTTCAGGTCGGCTCACTGTCCAGAAATGATTTTAAACTTGTAAATTCTTGTTCTCCCTCACCATTTTGAGTTTTGTGGCATGTAAGCACTCATTAGAAAGGCAAAATTATACTCTAAAAGGTGGTGTAGGTGTCATAGTGAAATTCTGCCTCTAAGGTAGTAAAAAAATATTTTTTAATGTGACTGGTCATTTATTGGTGTAGAGTTGGAGGTAGGCAATGTAAACTTCTTCATGGATAGACTTCATCTTGTTAGACTTCATCATCATAGGCTCATGATGTCATCATGTCATCAAGTGTTCTTCATGTCATGTCTCCAGACATTGTCCATGTCATCAAATGGTCCTCTATGTCATCATCAAATGGTCCTCCATCAACCATGTCATCTTGACATCATGTTGGATCCAATCCTCTTCATCAAGAGTAGGCACATCATCATTAATGACATCCTTATTAACCAAGAGGAATGACATCATCATCTGGAACGAGGCGTCTCAAGAATATTGACATCTCATTCAATGTCATATTGACATCAATGACAACCTTAGACCAACAATCCACACAAGAATATGAAGTGTAATAGTTTATCTCTTCCGCATTCCAAAGTTGTTTCTTTGTTTCCAAACTCATTTCAGATTAATATTAAAACAAAATAGAAATTTCGAAAATGTTCAAACATCATGCATTAACATAAGCAAACTTTAATGATTGCAACATATTACCGTAACGACCCATTCCCAAGTTATACACAAAATGATATTAGCGTGTGAACGATATAGGCATTTGATAGCTACACTTGCCTATACCGCACACATCGCATTAGTACACCTACCTACTAATATCAAGATTACATAAATTGGGAACTTAGTATTAAGATTTCAGATTTATATTAAGTTCAACTAAGTATAAATTTTATGAAAAGAGCTAATAAAAGAAAATGATATAATAAAGTTAACTCCTTAAGTTAAAAATGAGTATGCAATATTAAAGATTAATATTAAAAGTACTTAAATATAAAGTCCCATGCTCTATAAATAAAACAACTATATAATCCCACCTTCATAAATATATATTCGTACCCACATTAATGTGGATCACCTCACCATAAAAACATTTAATATCAACATAAGGATGGATAAGGCCTCGGGAGGTTAGAGGCGGTGGAGGAAGGTTGTTTAAATTATATTCCTATCCAAATATAATGAAAAGTATACCACCATAAATACATATAATATCACCATTAATAATGATAAGACCTCGGGAAGTAAGAGGTAGTGGAGGGAGATTATTTAAGGGAGGTGATATGGAGGTGAAGGGGGGGAATGTTTTGAGAGAAAAGAAATGAATTCTGCTTAAGTTAGATTGAATTGTCTGGGAAGGAGTCTCTGGGTTCTTGGAATCTGGGCACGGGGGTAGAGGAGACATCCTCTGGGTCTGGGATTGTTCCCGAATTCGCTGGGAGGATTGGATTGTCCTGGTAATCTATTCAGGACATCACCAGGTGCTCAACAAATCTTCTACCCGCTTCAGGGATTGTAAATGTGTGCTGATTTTCAGGTATTCCTCTATGTATAGATTAATCATGCAAGCTGAAATTTCAATTTTAATTGTTACAATGTTTCATTAGATCTGTTTTTACTTAAATTTAAGATTCAGATAGGTACAATTCAGAAATCAGGGAATAGAGTCATTACAATTACTGTCAACATCCATAGCTCAACAATATTTGCCATCACCCTTTGCATCACAACTTCTTCATGCGATTGCCTTGCATCACAACAATGATCAACATCTTTGAAATTACCTCTTCAAACAGATCAGCTCAACAATATACCTATGCAACATAACCAACTCAACAACATATACAAGCAAGCTCTAACAAGCCGCATATTCAGCTACTTCAATGACTTGCCTTGCCTTTGCAACATACATTAGCTATCCCTTGCAAGTATAACAAGCATCACAACATCATAACATGGCATCACAATACATAAACATAATAATCATAACAATACTTGCATCAACACAAGCATGCCATCAACTTCAACTTCAATTGTGCATACATTAAGTGACCCTTTGCCATAACCCTTTTTTGTTCATGTGCCATCAACGACAACTATGCCATCACATCAACTGTTTGTCGTGTAATAACAAACTTCTAGAAAATTAATTTCTTCACTTCTACAAGCTAACTCAAGCTCGTAGAAGCAACTCGACCCTTCTAAATCAATTGGACCTCTCTCTGTGGCCCTGAATCGATCCAATTGTTGTGTCCTGGAAAATAACTCGACCTGTTAAATTTAGAACATGTTGTATGCCATTTCAGATTAGGGCACACAATACTGAAGCAGATAGAACATACTAATAGATTGATGGAAGACAAGCCAAAATAGAGATAATGAATGGTGGCATTACAGCGATCAACAAGATGCTTCTACCAGCAAAGTCTCCAATAGGTCATTCAGCCAAGTGTGTCACACATAACCCCAGAACAACCCAAACAAAGAACACTCCACAAATACGCAGCTCCATCGTCATTAAGAGAGAAGAAAATTCTCCACACAATGTGTGTATAATGAACTCCAAGTCTCTCGATTATATAGGCATCTTTGGGGGTGTGTGACACGCTCTTTAAGACATTTAAGTCTATATTATATTCCAGGCCGACCTAGCACATAAGTGGAATAAATTCAAAGTCCATGTTCTGCTCATCTGATCGAGATGATCTTTAGATCAATCGTACACCTCTCCGAGAGAGGAGTCCAATAAAAATATTGGGATCGTCATCTGAGCAACATAACCCGGAGTTTGGACCTAGTTGTCCAATTTTAACACTCCCTCTCAACTAGGGAGAACTCCGTCCACTAGTGCAATCCAAACATCATGCGTCATTCCGTCATAACTTGCTTCAGTGGCCTGTTTATTTCAGAACAGAAGTGGGTCAGTCACAAAGACATCATACTCGGCTGACAAATTCAGCCCAGAGGTTCGAAACCTCTATAGGACTCACAAAGAGTCTCATACCAACCCAAAGTTGGTTTAGCTGACCAGAGGTCAGTTGGAGGTCCGAAACCTCACTAGGACTCAAGAGAGGCATATACTAACCCGAAGTTAGTTTCACTGACCCAAAGTCATTTGGAGGTCCGAAACCTCGCTAAACTTGATCCCAAATCAAGTGGTTGGACATGTGCCATCCTAGACATAGAGAGTACGACAATCTCCGATGCGTCCATCGGTTTTGCTATGGTCTCTATTCACATTTCCCACCTCATTGGCCAAATGAGAGGTACTTCCCATGAGTTTGAAACTCCATGGGTAGGATGCATACGGGGCACAGATCAGAGAGAGGTAAACCATCTAAATATCATCACGGTGGGGTAGAAGCACACCAACTAGGTTCGACAAGCCTAGCCCTGTGGTTGCTTACGGCACCAAAGCTATCCCCAAAAACCCCTTGGAGCTCCTAGCGCTCATCGTCCAACAGGACCCTCAGAATAGGGTCGTTCCATGATTCCAAGATTCTCACGAAAGGTTAGGAACATGACCTTCCCCAAGGGCATTGTGAGAATATCCGCGACCTGCTCATTAGTTCCTATATGAGCGAGCCTTACGGCGCCTTGTTGTACCATATCCCGGATAAAGTGGTACCAGCCATCAACATGCTTGGACTGACCATGGAACCTGTGATTCGGTGACAAATGAGTCCTCCTCTCGGTTAACACAAAGGACACCTGGCATATCTAGCACATGTCGAAACAGCTCACTAAAGAGCTTCCGCAACCAAACTGCTTCACAACAGGCCATACTAGCAGCAATGTATTCGACTCGGTGCTCGTTGAAATTTGGTACCGTAGGATGTGGTTCCCTAAGGCTTTGATCTTTGGCCTAGGGAAAGTGTCCAAAAGAATTTAATTTTTCTCCTAAAGTGACTTTATAATTTTTATAAAGTCAAATCTAATTTTAAAGTGACTTTAAGTGATAAAGTTACTAAAGTGACTTTATAAAGTTATAAAGTCAAATCTAATTTAAAAGTGACTTTAAGTGATAAAGTTACTGAAGTCTAATTTTAAAGTGACTTTAATAAAGTCAATGTAAAATTAGAAAGGAAAAGTGACTTTGGAAATAAATGACTAAGTGGGTCTTTATTAAAGTGGGGTGAATTAAAAAATAGAAAGTGAGATTTAAATGAGCATTTAATCTCAGCCCTAGATCTCAATCTATTTCAGCCATTGGATTTAAGGATTCCCCAAAAGTCACTTAGGGTTAGGTTAAAGGAGGAAAAGGAGGAAAAGGTCATTCATTCTTTCATGAGCAGATTGGGAGAAGGAGAGCAAGAGAGCAAGGGAGATTTCTGGGCAGTGAGGAGAAGGAGGCAGCAGCTTGGCACGCATTCCAAGGCAGCGTTTCAGCAAGACATTTCAGCAAGACAAGTGCAGCAGATTTAACAAACAGCAGGCAGATTTTTGGCACGGTTTTCTAGGCAAGGAGGCCGTACAGCAGGGCCGTACAGCAAGCCGTACAACAATATTGGGCACGGAAATCGAGGCAGCAAGGGGCTGTACCGTACAGCAGAGTTTTGCAGCAGTTTTGGCATGCAAATCGAGGTTTTGGACAGCAGCATTAATTGCTGTTTGCACAGATTTTGAGGAGGCCGTACAGCTGCATTTATTGCAGATTTCTAGGCACGCAAATTGAGGAGAACGTACAGCATTTATTGCTGTTCTGTTTTTGCTGTTTGTACATTTTCTGAGGCGGTGGTTAAGCACGGAAAAACGGAGATAAGTTGTAAAAGTCTGTTTGCTGATTTTTATTTTTGTCAATATTTCTCTCACCGTAAAAAGCATTTTTCCGAAATAAGAAGGAGCTAATCGGTTTTCCCTAAGAGTTGTAGGGGTTTTCCGTGGTCACCTTGACCAAAAATTACTGTGGTTATGATGTGTTGAATGGTCAGTTCATCATCGTCTGTTTTTTATTTCTGCATTTTCCAGACATTCTAAAAAATTCTGCATTTGTGTTTTTCAAGAAAATTTATTTTCCATTGTTGAATGTATGGTTATGGGAAAGGGCATTTAACTATTTTGGAGTAATAAGGTGATCGAAACCTGTGGGAAACTATGAATTTTTCTACATGGTATCGGAGCTTGAGTGTCGAAGGCGCTTGACAGCAAGGAGAAAAATTACAGACATGATTTTTCACTCTGAGACTTCCAACAAGCTGATTTTCACAAACAAGTAGATTTTTACCTTTACTACAAAGCAGATGTTATTTTTCAGTTTTAGGACAGCAGGATGTCATTGGGATCGAGAGTGGAGGATAGGTTGGATGGGCATTCCAACTACAGATTTGGAAGGAGAGAATGCGGGGAGTATCTTTGAGGAGCGAAGTCCTGGGACATTATGGTACATACCACTACGTAACCCGTGAATGTGCCTACCGATGCTACTCGCTTAAAAGATATAATAAAAAGAACAACAAGGGTAAGAGGTGCGATTTTAGACTGAATCAAAGACTCATTGCATTCCTCATGTGGAGAGGGAAGAGAAAATGCTCATGAGATGTGGACAACATTGTCCAATCTCTACCACAGTACCAATGAGAACCTAAGATGGTCCCGCGAAGGAGAAGATGAAGACCATTAAGATGGGCAATGATAGGTGCGGTCGGATATCTCACTAAGATTACTAATGTGAGAGATGAGTTGGCGGCGATTGGAGAGGCCATTCCGCCCTACCGAGTTGGTGCGGATTGCGTGAATGGCCTCCCCGTTCATGGATGAACTTTGTCGATGGAGTTTGTGCACGTGAGACCCTTTCACATGGGAGAGGTTTTGGGATGATTGCATCTCGGACGGAGATCGCAGGTCGACTTGGGGCAGCCAAGCCAGTCGAGCAGGATGAGGATGTAGCACTGTTGGGCGTGGACGCAAGAAAGGCAAAGGGAAGAAGCAAAGCTTCCCACAAGCAATGGTGGGGGCAAAGGCAAAGGTAAAGTAGCACAGGATAACTCACGGAAGGACTATTCCAAAGTGAAGTGTTGGAATTGTCCAAGATGGGACACTTTGCAGTTGTATGTCCCGGAGAAGAAGAAGAAGAAGGGGAAGAACCGAGCATGGCAGCTTCAGCGAGAG
The DNA here is from genome assembly GCA_034641835.2 of Pinus albicaulis. Classification (NCBI taxonomy): domain Eukaryota; kingdom Viridiplantae; phylum Streptophyta; class Pinopsida; order Pinales; family Pinaceae; genus Pinus; species Pinus albicaulis. Next base: position 7,583 of record JAXQQM020083361.1, read on the forward strand.
GTTGAGGACTTTGCAGACCTGACGTCAGGGAGTTTGGGTTCATCACGGTGAGTCTTCTAGTCTAGTGATTATCTCGCCATAGAGGTTCGTGAGGAAACGCATGCATTTCCCTCGATTAGCGGAGCATCTTCGCTATACCTGCATGTGGACAAGTGGGGGCTTCACGTCACATGACAGGAGTCCGTGAGTACTTCTCGCAAAGCTTTCGAGAGTGGCACTGATGTAGAGGTAGTACTCGGTGATGACAGAGTTGTTCAGAGCGGGCTGTGGGAACATTGACATTTCAGAGGGAGTCCAAACCTCCCTTGAAGGTGTCGATGTTCTTTATGTGCCAGGGGATGAGGAAGAACCCTATCCGTCTCGCACTTTGGAGGACAGAGGATATGAGATACTATTCAGGAGGACAGTGTTGATGCATCCTAGGGCACTCCGATCGATTCGACCCAGAGTGATAGGTGTACGCCATGCAAAGGTGCGTACAAGTTTGCATTTCACTCCCTTTTTGGCATTGAGGGTAAGCGGTACCGACGCGGGAGCTAGCAGCTTCCGAGCAGCAGAGATTTGGCACCGCAGATGGGGCACATGCATCATGGAGCCTCGAGGACCTTTGCGGGGAGATCACTACAGGTGCGCGTAGGAGTTCAAGATGCGAGTCACTTCTGATGCTGGCGAGAGGATGTGCGACGCAAGTTTGCCAAATCCTTTTCAGCTGATGCAGCTGACGGGCGGCGGGATACTTGATTTGATTCATTCCGATGTGAGGCTGGCCTGGATGTCTCATGTTTCCTTGAGTGGATATGAGTACTATGTGTTATTCATTGATGATCACCTCCGAGGAGGGACCTGGATTTATTTCTCGAAGACCAAGAGTAGAGGTTCTGTTGCGCGGTTTGAGGTCAGAGCTCTTGTGGAGACACAGATGTGTCAGGAAGAGTCCAGTCCCCCGAGGTCGCGACAATGGAGGAGAGTACACCGTGGAGAGTTTGTTGACCATTGTGCGGAGTGCGGAGCATTAGGGAGGGAGCTCACTGCTCCTTACAACGGCGGAAACGTTGCGGAGAGGAAGAGCAGATCCATCGGACTGAGGGAGTGCACAAAGCCATGTTACATGATCGTTGCCATTGTTTTTGTGGGCAGAGGCCCAGACACCACTGCTGTCACAAGATCGAGCAGTCCGCATCGTGCCTTGGGGCACTGTGACTCCGTGAGGAGGCTTTTCCGGGAAGAAGCCCGATATGGGTCATCTTACCGTATCTTTGGGTGCATGACATGGCTCCTCACATGCCCAAGGAGGAAGAGGACCAAACGAGAGCTCCACACGCGAGAAAGCATCTTTGTGGACGCTCACAGCGTGAGACCTCCAAGGGCTCTTCGGATTTACATTCTGCGCGAGAGGAAGGCTGTTGCCGAACGGGATGTGAAGTTCGAGGAGGACGGGCGCCTTTGTGAGAGGTCACGTGGAGTTCGATGCTCCGGACTGCACTGTGACTCCTCGGCGGCCGCTGAGTCGGCCGCGAGGGGATCCGCGCGAGAGAGATCGGAGGATCGGGAGGTACACCCATGACGATGTCGGGTCCGATCGCTGGGGAGTGGCTCGCGAGTCGAGTGGAGCCATGGGCGGCACGCAGGAAAGCGGTGTCCACGCAGAGCGAGTTCACCGGGAGTCCACCGATGGACGCTTCACACGGTACCCTCGCATCTACGCGGTGTCTCGGGGGGCAGTGTGAGGACAAACAGACAGATGGGGCCTCAGAGTTCAGGCTCCTGATGTTGAGGAGGAGGAGCTTTATTCTCCGGCGGGAGAAGTGCACTCAGGGAAGAGGAAGCCCAAGTGGCTTCAGGACACCTTGAGAGATGCCACATCTGTTGCTGAGCCTAAGAGGCCGGTCAGAGAGAGCAGACCACCTGAGAGGTTTTGTAGCTATATGGCAATGGCTACCGGCATCCTTGACTCTGAGCCTTCTAGCTATGAGGAGGCAGCTAGCCAGCAGGTCTGGAGAGAGGCCATGCAGGAGGAGTATTCTTCTATCATGAAGAATGATGTTTGGGAGGTGGTGCCGAGGCTCGAGGGCAAATCCATGGTTACTTCCAGATGGCTTTACAAGGTAAAGCATGCTGCAGATGGCAGCATTGAGAAATTCAAAGCGAGGTTTGTGGCTAGAGGGTTCTCCCAGGTAGAGGGAGTTGATTATGAGGAGACCTTCGCTCCCGTGGCTCGATATACTTTGGCTCGATATACTTCGATTCGCTCCATTATATCGATAGCAGCAGAGATGGGTTGGAAGATCCACCAGATGGATGTGAAGACCGCATTTCTCAATGGCTTCACCCAGGAGGAGGTGTACATTGAGCAGCCACAGGGATTTGAGGTGCATGGGAAGGAGTCCCATGTGTGCAGACTGAAGAAGGCCCTTTATGGCCTGAAGCAAGCTCCTAGAGCTTGGCACTCCAGGATAGATACTTACTTGCAGAAGATGGGTTTCACAAAGAGTGAGGCAGATCCGAACCTTTACTATATTGTGATAGGTGAGGAGCCTCTCATTCCGGTGCTGTATGTGGATGACTTGGTCATTACAGGTGCAGAGAGACTCATAGAGCACTGCAAGAGAGATCTTGCGGCGGAGTTTGAGATGAAGGACATCGGCTTGATGCATTACTTTTTGGGTTTGGAGGTGTGGCAGAAGGAGGGGCATTTCTTCCTGGGGCAGGGGAAGTATATTGTGGACATCCTTGGCAGATTCCACATGGAGGATTGTAGACCCATGTCGACACCGATGATCACCAACTGGAAGAAGCTTCATGCTTCGGATTCCGAGTTGGTGGATCCCACATTGTACAGACAGCCGATTGGTTCCTTGATGTATTTGGTCAACACTAGACCAGATATTTGTTTTGCAGTCAACACGATGAGTCAGTTTATGTGTGAGCCTAGGAAGGTTCACTGGGTGGCTGCAAAACACATTTTGCGATACTTGCAGGGGACAGGGGATTATGGTCTGGACTACAGGCAGGGGGATGGAGTGAGATTGGCAGGTTACACTGATTCTGATTGGGCAGGTTGTGCTTCTGATAGGAAGAGCACTTCAGTGTGCTGTTTTGGGTTGGGTTCGGCAGTGGTGTCATGGTTCAGCCGGAAGCAGCAGTCAGTAGCATTGAGTTCAGCGGAAGCAGAGTATATGGCAGCCAGTCTAGCTAGTTGTGAGGCCATCTGGCTTCGCAAGATGTTGTTTGGCTTATTTGGTCAGCCGTTGAGACCTTCAGTGATTTACTGTGATAATCAGAGTTGCATTAAACTCACGGAGAATCCAGTATTTCATGACAGGTCAAAGCATATCGGGATCAAATATCATTTCATCAGAGACTATGTTCAGAAAGGAGCTGTGAAGCTTGAGTATATTCCCACCGATGAGCAAGTTGCAGATATTCTTACCAAAGCCTTACCACGGGGCAAGCATGTCTACTTCAGAGACAAGATAGGTGTGGTGAGGAACACCTTCCTCGGTAAGAGGGAGTGTTGAAATTTGGTACCGGAGGACAGGTGGTTCCCTAAGGCTTTGATCTTTGGCCTAGGGAAAAGTGTTCAAAAGAATTTAATTTTTCTCCTAAAGTAACTTTATAATTTTTTATAAAGTTAAATCTAATTTAAAAGTGACTTAAGTGATAAAGTTACTAAAGTGACTTTATAAAGTTATAAAGTCAAATCTAATTTTAAAGTGACTTTAAGTGATAAAGTTACTAAAGTCTAATTTTAAAGTGACTTTAAATAAAGTCAATGTAAAATTAGAAAGGAAAAAGTGACTTTGGAAATAAATGACTAAGTGGGTCTTTATTAAAGTGGGGTGAATTAAAAATAGAAAGTGAGATTTAAATGAGCATTTAATCTCAGCCCTAGATCTCAATCTATTTCAACCATTGGATTTAGGGATTCCCCAAAAGTCACTTAGGGTTAGGTTAAAGGAGGAAAAGGAGGAAAAGGTCATTCATTCTTTCATGAGCAGATTGGGAGAAGGAGAGCAAGAGAGCAAAGGAGATTTCTGGGCAGTGAGGAGAAGGAGGCAGTAGCTTGGCACGCATTCCAAGGCAACATTTCAGCAAGACATTTCAGATTTAGCAAACAGCAGGCAGATTTTTAGCACGGTTTTCTAGGCAGGGAGGCCGTACAGCAAGGCCGTACAGCAGGCCGTACAACAATATTGGGCACGGAAATCGAGGCAGCAAGGGGCTGTACCGTACAGCAGAGTTTTGCAGCAGTTTTGGCACGAATTTCGAGGTCTGTACAGCAACATTTATTGTTTTTTTGGCACAGATTTCGAGGTGGCCGTACAGCTGCATTTATTGCAGATTTCTGGGCACGCAAATCGAGGAGAACGTACAACATTTATTGCTGTTCTGTTTTTGCTGTTTGTACATTTTCCGAGGTGGTGGTTAAGCACGGAAAAAGAGATAAGTTGTAAAAGTCTGTTTGCTGATTTTTATTTTGCTGAATATTTCTCTCACTGTAAAAAGCATTTTTCCAGAAATAAGAAGGAGCTTTCGAACTGGTTTTCCCCAAGAGTTGTAGGGGGTTTTTCCAGGGTCACCTTGACCAAAAATTACCGTGTTATGATGTGTTGAATGGCTGTTTGTTACTGCTGTTTTTTTATTTCTGCATTTTCCAGCATTCTGAAAAATTTCAGAATTTGTGTTTCGCAAAAATTTATTTTTCCAAGCTTGTTGAATGTATGGTTATGGGAAAGGGCATTTAACTATTTTGGCCAAATAATGTGAAACCGAAACCTTAAACCTAGGTGGGAAACTATAAATTTTCTACATGCTCAAGGCTACTAACTTCCTTTTCCTGCCCGAAGCAGATCTACTTGTGAAGTAGCATTCAGATGTGCTCTTACTATCCACCACACTGCCAGCCCAATCGGCATCAGTATATCCAAGGAGTGCCATGCTCCCGGCAGTGTATCTCAGCCCATGGTTTATCGTGCCATAGAGATATCTCAATAGTTTCTTGGCACCAACCCAGTGAATGTTATGATCAACCATGTGTTGTCTCAAAGTGTTCACTGCACAACATATGTCCGGACGGGTGTTCACTAAGAACATCAGAGCCCCTACGAGTTGACGATACTCAGTAGGATTTGCTAACACGGGCCCAGCAGCGCTGCCACTCAACTTCTTAAAGTTGAGTTCCATCGGTGTCGACACGGACTTACAGTCCACCATACCAGAAGCTTCATATTGTATTTTCCTTGAGAAAGGAAAATATTGTTGGGTCTCTACTAGACCTCCAGGCCTAGGCATCAGTCCTAGGTCCTTCATCTCAAACTCAGTAGCGAGCTCCCTCTTACATTGATGAATGAGAGAGTCAACACCTGTCAGGAAGAGGTTGTCCACGTACAACACCAAAATGAGAGGCTTTTCTCTATCAACCTTGAAGTAAAAGTTCGGATCAACATTACTACGAGTGAGGCCCAACTTCATCGGGTAGCTATCTATCCTCTCGTAACAAGCTCTGGGTGCTTGCTTCAGCCCATAGAGGGCTTTCTTCAACCTGTAGACATTGGTGTCCCGATCCTGGATTTCGAACCCCAGAGGTTGCTCTACATACACCTCTTCCTTTATCGTAGCATGCCCCAAAAAGCGGTCTTTACATCCATCTGATGAAGATTCCGTCCTTGCGTAGCAACAAGGGAAATAATAGATTATAGGTGCAATAATAATCAGTGCCTTCAGGCAACACATTTTCCCATCAGATCCATGCTTGATCTTATATCGAGGTGACAACAGCTTTGATTTGTGGTCTAGGAACCATATCCTAGACTTCACCCTCGCATCCTTGTAAACTTTGATGCTCTACAGTTTCTTCAAATGATCCAGGCTCATATTGTACTCATGGCAGCTAGATACCCCTGGTATTTATATGGCTTCTCGGTTTCTTCCGGAATTTCCCCCTCTGAAGCCATATGTCTTTGAGCCATGAGGATCTTTTTTCGTCCAACAATGATATTAGCTCGAGAGCATATACAGATGTATTCTCCCTCTTAATGCTAGCTTCTCTCGAGAGAGAAGACATCTATTTTAAATGAGGGCATCCCAGACACCAACTTGGAAAAGGGTTCTTATTCTCCCACAGTCAAAGCCATCCAAATAGGCTTTGCTGATCATGGTTCAAGACTCCAACAACGTGACTGAAGGCTACAAAAACTTCTCAGTTAACATGGGTGTCTGTCTATGTCACTGTCATAATGACAATGACAGACTCACATATTTAGCTCCTCAAAATGGCGATTACAGAGATACCTTCTGAACTTGCATCACTGTTTTCTTAATCATTAACAATACTGAAGATTTCAAGCTTACAACAATTACGTGATGTTCTGTGGAGATCTGTTGTAGCTTCCTCAACCAACCCTCTAAGATTTTCTTTACTGCAACCCACAGAACTAGGAATCCAATCATGATTCCTTCTCTCATAATTTTGCACTTGAGGGCTTCATCTATTACATCTGGCATCTCATTTTGCACTGCTTCTTATTTTCAGATCTGCCCAACTACAGTTAATAGTTGACTGATCTAGGGCTTCAAGTCTTCAGATCTCAGTTCTGTGATTTGTCTCCTAAATTGCACAGATCTAGGAACCAATCATACAGATGTTCCAAACACAGAATTTACCCTTCTTCAAGTCAGTCCATACCTTATGTGATACCTTTCCGTTATGCAAATCTAGCACAGTCATAAGTGCACATCAATCATTATTGTTCATCACCGATGAACATATCATCTTGATTTCTAATCACAGTGCACAACATATAAACTGCGATCGGAGCCTTCACATCCAGAGTTTTGAATGAAAATCTTATAGATGACTTCCATAGAGATGAATTTTGCTGATGATGATCAATAATTTGCAGGCCCTGATGGATACACGTAGCCAAGAAATCAATTGCAGAAGTGACAATTTTATCAAACGGATCAGAAGAATGAATAGGATAATTATTTTGCAGGGACTGTCCAAAGGAGATGCTTAGTAATTCAAAGGCTTTACTAAATTTTTGTATACCGCTGTAATTTTCTGTTAGGGCATTTTGCAGGCTGAACCATCCACTAACCAGTCATTGGACAGCCTTATGAAACTGTAGCCTAGGCAAGGCAAGGTACCTTATGAATGGGGTAATGTTCTGGGTATGAGACGGTCTTTAAAGAACTTTACGCTGGTTTGTTCATGGGCAAAGGTTTAGTCACAGGTTAGGGCTCCACACCGACCCAACCTTCTTGCCCAAAACACACCTCAAATGATGCAACCTCCTTCCCTTGCATCCACGGTGACCTTGTAATGTGAGGAGGCACCTATATTTCATGATAGGGTTGTTTTGACCCTCAAAATGCCACCTACAGGCTTGCAGCCTAGACATGATGGTCTTCTTGCCCAAAACAATCCTCTAGATTTCCTCTTTCTCCATGCTGTCTAGCCCTCCAATACATCATTGTATTGAACCTACAATCAGTGAGTTATGTGGCCTCCTAGTGATGACAACGGCTGAGATGGAGGAGCTTTTCTAACCTTCTCCAAATAGTCTTCCACAGGCTATCGTAGCTTCAACTACTCCTATGTCCCAAGGAGAACATAAAATATGCATTAAAACAACATAAAGCAGATCCAAACTTACCTTTGGAACAGACATCAAACTGTTGTTTTATTTGTAACTGGTTAGGGCACAGATCACAGTCCCTCATAGCCCTCAAATCTGGCCCATAATTGCTCCTCTTAGTTGCAGCTGCCCTTCAATGGTAGGCTGCCCCTCCACACTGCTCCTTTAGGGAAGATACAAGCCCTTTTACACGAGATGCCCTCCTAAATAATAGCGACATCCTATAGGTATACACAGACCTGCGTCAACTTTTTTTTTTTTTGTTATTATGAGGGATATCCACCCATCGAACAACCCTTAAAACAGTTCTGAAAGTGATCCTGTGCCTCGGCCTTCTATCCCTGCAACTAGACCTTCATAACAGTCCTCAAATATGTCCTATAAAGCTCTTTCCTCCTCGCTTTTATAGCCTTTCTTGCTGCGGCCTAGACAGAGGTAACCTTTTCCTCGGCCCTCCTGTATGGTTGTCAAGATATGGATTGTCCTTCTTGTTGTGATAGCGACTCCCTTCTACAACGCTTCCATTCTATCAGCGCACCCAAATTTTGACATCTTCAGACCCGCTGCCCTCATCAGAGTCCTCAATTAGGGTTGCGGCTAAGGCAAGGTAAGATGGCCTCCTAGTGGGTTGTTGTTCTGAGCAAGAGGCAACCCTCAACACCCCTACGCTGGTTTGTTTTGGAGAGGTTAGGCCTGCGGTGTACCTCAGATTTGCTGCGGCTCCCTAGCATCCCTTCAATCAGATTGCGGCAGCCTATTTTGAGGGTTGTTTCACTTTAAACGAGCCTTCAAACATACCCCATCTTGTGCGGCTGTCCTCAATTCGATGTTCCTGAATTTTCATCAAAACAGGCCCATGCTGGTCCAAATTTCCTTGCTTTAGCCTAGATCAGAAAGTGCTTCTCTCCACCGAGCAAGTGCAACGCACAATGGATCTAATAGATCGGTGATTGCTTTTAACATAAATTGGGCTTTGTCTTAACCTTTCTCTGATACCATGTTAAATTTAGAACATGTTCTATGGCATTTCAGATTATGGCACACAATACTGAAGCAAATAGAACATACTAATAGATCGATGGAAGACGAGCCAAAACAGAGATAATGAATGGTGGTGTTACGGCAATTTGCAGGATGCTTCTACCAGCAAAGTCTCCAATAAGTCATTCAGCCAAGCGTGTCACACATAACCCCAGAACAACGCAAACAAAGAACACTCCACAAATACGCAGCACCAAGAGCGCAACTCCATCACCATCAAGAGAGAAGAAAATCCTCCACACAATGTGTGTATAATGAACTCCAAGTCTCTCCATTATATAGGCATCTTTGGGGGTGTGTGACACGCTCTTTAAGACATTTAAGTCTATATTATATTCCAGGCCAACCTAGCACATAAGTGGAATAAATTCAAAGTCCATGTTCTGCTCATCCGATCGAGATGATCTTTAGATCAATCTTACACCTCTCCGAAAGAGGAGTCCAATAAAAATATTGAGATCTTCATTTGAGCAGCATAACCCGGAGTTTGGACCTAGTTGTCCAATTTTAACACGACCTCTCTTGAAATTCACACTGACTCGGAAAATAACTCGACCTCCACTGGAATTTCGACTTTCATTGGCAAAATCGACTTCTCTTGTGCAAATCGTTCCCACTAGAAAATTCGCACTTGCCCTAGCAACTTGGCCTCCCCAAAAAAAATGGCACTGTATGGAGCAATTAAGCTTCTGTAGATAAATCGATCTCCATTTGTCACTAAGAATCTGGAAATCGCTGTGAAGAATCCCTCTCCAACAAATCGATCTCAATCACTATTGATCCCTACTATTAGTGTCTCCCACACTATCAGTGTGCCCTTGCTATCACTGCAAAGTTGTTACTCGAATGTGTTCTCCAAAGACCCCATCGATCTCCTCTTATAATCTTTCATTGACGAATCAACAACCAGGATCTAACTCCAATTAATGGCTAAGAACATATCAACTTCTAAAAGTATCTTTTCTAGAAGTCTCTAGAGCAAAATTGATTTGTCTCAATTAATCTCAATTAGTTAATGCATTTCCCTAGGTTAGACTTAGGAAATAATAAAAATTGTCTATTTAATTTAATTAAGACAATTTCACTTGGAAACTTTTTTCAGTATTGGAGATAATTAATCCGTCTATACTCCTAGCCTCATAGACACCATCTGAGACTGAACACCTGTCCGAGCTACAAAAACTAACACTCCCTCTTAGTGAGGAAGGTGTTCTCCACTATTCCCAACTCATCCCTGAAGAAAACAAGCTTTGCTTTACCTAAGGCTTTCATTAGAATATTAGCAACTTGCTTATCTATGGAAACATATTGTAGCCGAACTGATCCATGCTATACACAATCCCTGATGAAGTGGTATCTAATGTTGATGTGTTTCAAGCTATCATGAAACATTAGATTCTCAGAGAGCTTTATGCAACCCTAATTATCACAGTAGATAGTGGTCGACTCCAACCTATGACGAAATTGTGCCACTAGCAGCTTCCAAAGCCATATAGCCTCGCATGTAGTCATGCATTTTGCCATGTATTTTGCCTCTGCAGAACTTAGTGCCCTAGACCTTTGCTTCTTGTTGTACCAAAAGACAACCACTGATCCAATACTGAAGCAACACCCTGAAGTGCTTTTCCAATCCACTGCACTACCTACCTAGTCTGCATTTGTATACCCCATCAACCTGACACCATCACCTCATGTAAATTTTAAACCATGCTTGATTGTACCTCGTAGATATCACAAAATGTGTTTCGTTGTTGTCCAATGTCCTCTCTTAGGTTCAAATATGAATTGATTGAGAGTGTTGACCACAAAGCATATATTTGGCCTGGTTTTGACTAGATACATCAGAGAGCCAATAAGCAATCTATACAAGGTTGGATCCACTGCATCCTACTGTGACACATCTATCTTCCTCCAATTGGTAATCATAGGAGTAGATATGGATCTACAGTCCAACATTCTGAATTTATTTAGAATCTCCATAGCAAATCTCCCTTGACCAAGGAAGCTCTCCCCATCTATGTACCATACCTCCATATCTAGAAAATAAAGCATCAGTCCCAAATCCTTCATCTCGAACTTTGCTGCCAAGTTCCTCTTGCAGTCCTATGTGAGCCCTAGTGACTCTGTCAGAAATAGCTCATCCACATTTAACACGAGAATGAGAGGCTCACCTCCTACCATCAAATAGTAGAGGTTCGATTCGACCTCACTCTTCACAAAGCCCATTTGTTGCAAGTAACTATCGATCCAACCATACCATGCTTTGGGAGCTTGTTTTAGTCCGTAGAACATTATCTTCAACCTACATACATGAGTATCCCTCCCAAGCGTCTCAAATCCTTCTGGTTGTTCGATGCACACCTCTTCTATCACTTCATTCATAAAAGTCGTCTTGACATCCATTTGAAGAATCTGCCATTCCATCTATGCTGCCAGAGAAATCGCAACTGTGATGGAAGTGTATTTGGCCATTGGAGCAAATGTATCCTCATAGTCTATGCCCACCTTCTAAGAAAATCCTTTGGGCACGAACTTGGCCTTGTATTTCTCCACACTGCCATCTGCAACATGTTTGATCTTATAGATCCAAAGGGAACTAGCTGTTATTTTTTATAGCATCGGTTGGTGTTTTAGTCTCGAAACTTTGTGGAGAGGCTAAAACACAGGAGTTCTCCAAAACCCAGAAATTGTTTCTAGAAATTCCACTTAGTGATAGCTCAATTAAATTAATTGACCATCATTTAAATTTTTCCTAAGTCTACTTAGGAAATCTAGTCAATTAATAGTAATATATTGAGAAAGCTGAAAATTTTCTAGAAACTCACACGAATTGACTTGGAGATGATCTCAACCATTGATTAAGTTTTAAACTTGGTTGTTGGAGTCCGAACTGGAGATTATAAGAGGAGGTCGATGAGTAGATGGAGGACACACTAGTTGCAGATACTCGGTGATCAAGGCAGTTCGATTTCCCAGTTGCAGGTGATTCAATCATGAGATTGAACTAGTGATCAAGTAGCAGGTGGTAGAGGAGCAGTACAATAGTGTTCTGGAGAGGTAGTGAGAGGAGGTCGTATTATTTCTCCAGGAGGCTGCACAAGGGCTGCGTAGAGCCTCAATTGAGTAGTTCGATTCACCCAGAAGTGAGGTTGATACAACTTCCAGTGGTCGGGAAAAATTCTAGGAGGCCAGGAGAATCACTTCCAGAGGCAGCAACAGGTAAGACGTCATCTTCAGAGGCAATTTCCAACTACTGTGTGTAGGCTTGTGCATAGGCAGCACAGAGGGGCCTGTGCAAGGGTTTGGAGAGCCAATTTCCAAGGCTCAGTTTGTTGCAGGATTGCTTGAGGAGGAGGGTAAATTCCCTTAAATATTGTAGCCAGTATTTCTCTCTGATAGAAATACTAGTTTGGTGTCATTTTATTGTACTTAGAATTTTTGTTGTTGCAAAATAATAAAACACTCAACTGTTGCACCGGTTTTTCCGCATTGAGTTTTTTCAAGGACAATTGTCCAAAAATAATTGTCATTTTTATGTGTGCTAGCATTTCTCAATTCCTATTTTTGCTTCCGCAATATTTTTTTATGGTGAAGAAATTGCAGTGTGAATTATTTGTTGTTTTTCGTAGCAAATAAACTGCGTAATTAATTGACAGTTAGAAAAATATTTTCTAGTTACTGCATTTCAAGGAATTTTCACATGGGATCAGAGCATATATGACAGACAGGAGGCTTAGAGACGAAGAGGGAAAATTTTGTTGTTCAGAGGGACCAACAAGATGCAATTTTTTTGGGGTTGCGCAGTTCCTAGCCAGGTAGTGCGAATTATTGGACAGGGTTTGGTTTTCCAGTTGTAGGGTGGCAAGAAAGTTCGATTTGTCTAGGGAAGCGATTCCAACAAGTAGAGGGAGCAACAACTCAGTATTTTTCGCAGAGCATATTTCTTGTCTGGGCATACAGAGTTTGCAACAGTTTTCTAGAGCATATTCAGTGTCAAGTGGAAGAGAAATAACACAGATTTATTCTCAAGATGTCTTCAGTAAATTCTCTAGAATTTTCCAGAATGGCCATGGACAAATTTGATATTCAGGGGGCTTTGGAATTGTCGTCCGGATTGGAGGACGAATTTGCTTGCTTAAATAACTCAGCTTCAAAAGGTGTTTGGTACATTGATAGTGGAGCATCAGCTCACATGACAGGGGTTAGAGAATATTTCTCTAGCTA
>JAXQQM020082821.1:0-18767 GCA_034641835.2 Pinus albicaulis
AGAGAGAGAGTTGTTAGGGTCCCGTGATTTGGCCGATTAGCGAGCCAAATGACGATGTAACATCAAACCAAGCTTTGGAGCCCGAGGACCTAGCCTTCCTGGACTCAGAGAGGGCTCTCTCTATAAATGTAAAAGATATCGGTGTGTTCGCTTATGGTGTTCTGATATTAGGCTAGTTATGAAGTGAGTTTTTTGATTTTTGGTTTTTAAGTTTGTGAGGGATAAAACTGATCAAAGATGTAAAAATGGATAACAAGAAGTCAAATCAATTGGGCTATGGGGTCAAACAGGTCAAGGAAGCTATGAGATGATGATGCAAGGTTGCTGTAGGGCCGATTTGATTCACGGTAGAAAGGATCTTTGGGTAGAATGGAGTAAATGGACATCAAGCTTGTGAAAGATGAGGGATTTCAAGTGTAATTAGTTGATAGCAGACATAAACATGTTATAGCAAGCCATTAATCATGCTAGATGTAACTATGAGCTAATTTATACACAGAAATCAAACATTCCAGCCATGCATAGAGGTATAAGACCCTCTAACTTTGGGAAATGGCTATCAGGCTTTGGGGAAAACACATAAGACAGACTAACAACTCATAAAACTATGTCGGAACGCCTAAACATAGTCTCTAAGTTATTGGGCACTTTGACAAACAAGCTTTCATATTTTTAGGCAAAGGGCTAGATCGGGACTAGGCCTCCTTGGTTCAACAAGATGATCAACTAATCAGTCAAAGAGAAAGTTTGATGGACAGAACTATGGGCAGCTTATAGGTAGGTAGGGCAAACCATACATCCTACTCAACATACATAGAACTTGTAAATAAAACTAGCAAACATTATCCTTAGGTTACTAAAGAGCAGTTAAGAATTCTTTAGCATAACAAAGGAAGAAGAAAACATCAAGCTATGAAGATTCGGGAATTTTGAGGTGCCTCCATGGGCATATCTCAAAACTAATCTCTACTGATCTATAGCAGCAAGAAGCATGTATTATGGATGAAAACTAGAAGACAAAAACATAGCAAGAAACACTATACCATTCTACCATGTCATGGAATCCATCACCAATCCTTCATCATTCATCAAAAGCATCCAAGAGGCAGTCCAAAAATCATAACACAAATATGTTCTTCAAAGCTCATATGACCAATATATTGATTCTTCTCTCAAGTTCAGCCTCTGATTTACAATGAAACCCATGGAATAAATAGGCTTGAGGGAGGAAAACCTCATGGAGCAACTAGCTATCCCATTGGCCAAGTGAAAATATCTAAACTTGTCCTTGAGGCTTTGCAAAGCCCAAGGCACAAAATATCCCATAAAATATCTAAAAAACTGCTAAAAACGGAAATTATATTGACTTTACGTCATTTCCCAAGTATAAAAATAGCTAAACGCACATTTGGGAAAAGCAGATTTTTGAGGTTCAAAAATTACAAAAATACTTCATATTTATGTCTGAAAAAGGTCCCCTGACTTGCTGGAGGCAATTGGCAGCCTTCCCGGTGTCGAAACGAGGCTCATGATAGCTCGTTGGAAAGCTCTCTATGTCTACTTTTCGGTGCAACTAAAATAATCTCAATCTGATGCCTGAAAGTTTAGCAAAACTATCCTGTGTGTAAAAATCCAGGAAATAGCAGACTGCTGATATGGCGGGCAGAATGTGCAAAAAGAGGGCGTTTTTCGCCAATTTGAGGGGGCGAATGATCTCCAAATGCCCTGAAAATCGCTGGAGACCTGCTCATAGAATTATGGCATCCATCGGTATCATCCTCCTCCCTTGACAACTCATCAAACTGAAATGGCGAATTTATGAGTTTTCGGCCAAAAACCCAAAAAATGCCAAAAACAAAAAGTTGCCGAAATAGGCCCAAAATTGGCATGCATGACCCTCAAGGGTCCATAGCAACATGCTCCGAAGCTGAGGCCAAAATATCAAGGGGTGATATGCTTCTCTCTTCTTTCCGTGTCGGGCGCTTCTTGAAACTGCTGTTTATCACTACTGAGTTACCGCTGTTCAGCACTCTTCCCCTCCTTTTCCCGCTGATGCTCATATTTATCACTGTCATGCTGCTCCTGTTGTCTTGCCTTAGAGGCATTTTGACCTTAATATGCTTTGGAAGAGGTAATCTGCCTTTACTGTGTGTAAAATGTCCTGTTGGAGTCAAACTGTGTCACTTTACTGCTTGGACAGATAAACAATGTGATTTGGATGGTTTGCAATCAAGTTTCTTATAATACACAACCTCTGCTATCTTAAAACTTAGCCTTCTACCTTTGAATGTACCTCAGCCAGGCAGATTTCTCAATAGGGTACCATATAACAAAGAGAAGACAGACTGCTGGGTAATTTTCCTATGCACAGTGTTAAAAAGTCACCTTTTCTTGTGAATTTGTTAGAGGTCAATCAACACACCTACATCTCTGTCTCCAAGGTAAAATTCAATCATCAAAAACCTGCCCTTCAGAAAGTGGCCTGTTCACCCTTAGAATATCTCTGTCAACAGATTTCTCTAGAAGAGACCATACAGTGAAAGAAAAAAGGAGACCTAGGTTAGGTGAATTATCAGTGCACAGTGTTTAGGAAAATCACCCTTTACTTGTGAATTTAAGAGATCAACCACCACATCTATATCTGTGTCTCCAAGGTGAAATTCCCAATCATTAAAATCCTGCCCTTCTTGGAGTGCAAATAAAACAACAGACTTGTGGATACGCAGTCCAACTTCAGTGTAGGTATACAGTCAACTTTACTGCTTTGAACAAGGTGACAGAGTTTGGAAAATGCCTCAAAAAGTTTCAACAAGGTCTGCAAGAGCCTTTACTTTGCCAAATAGGCAAGACCTCCTACCAATGTAACACCTCTGGTTATGTTGAAAAAACCTTTATTTTGGATGAATACCAACTTATAAATAAGCCTGAAAAACACAAGGCAGTCAACCAACTTGCATATGTGAAAACAACCCCTTTTCTGAGTGCAATTCACTGTTTTTAATAATGTGGCAATGTCTTGAGGACAGTGTGAAATGTTTCTCTTTAGACCTAAACCCTGTCTCTTTATAACAAACTCTCCTTTTACCTTTTTAGAGGCTTCTTTTGAGGTGGCAGTCAAAGATCTTATAACCAACAAACTCCCTTTAATCAAAACACAGTTCTTTATAGGAAAAACCTCTGCGCTTCGATTGTTTTGAAGATGAAACAAGCTGCTCTTAGTCTCAAAACCAACCTTTTCCTGTAGGTGCCCTAAATAACATTACTAGCATCTTATCACAGTCTCATACTTCGAATAATCATACAGTCAAAACAACATTTTTCTGAAAAGGTGACAGGGTTCAAGAGTCCTATATGGTGTGGTATGAGAAATCTGAAGAAGTTTAACACTCGGTTCTTTCTATAGGCACCCTCAGCAGTGAATTTACCTCTCAAACATAGCTTCAAACTATGGGCATTTTCATAGTAAAATCATTTTCCGGATATGGTGAGAAAATTTTTGAAATCGAGGGGAAAATATATAGGAATACCTTCAATTTAGATGAAAAACCCTTGGGGAGGGCTGGAGTAGCACCGGAAAGCCCTCAATTATGCGCGGCACTCTTTAAGGACAGCACGGCGCGCAAAAAATACCACCCGGGTGGCCTGTCGGGTCGGGCTGTCGGGCGGTCGGGCGCCGTGTACAGGCGCGTCGCGCAACTGTACAGGCGTGTCGCGCCAACACTGACCGCCGTGTAAAAATGCTCCCAGGCGCGTCGCGCGGGTTTCCAGGCGCGTCGCGCTTTGTTTAAACTGTGCAACTCCTACAAACTGACCCGAAATTTGCTTTGTTTGATGCCGAGGGTAACCAAAGACTTTGCTTCATTTTGACAATGAAGAATGCACTCTTCACCTCACTCTATTGACATAGAACAAAACTCTCCAACGGTCATATTCTTAAATGCGACGTGAACTCTTGGTCGTTTTGCAGGGTAAACACAGTCTTTTGACCTTTTTCACCAATACCTCTCGGCGCAATTTCAAATTGGAATCACGAGCAATGCGTGCATTGGAGATTTCTATGCTTTTTTAGATCGATTCAATCATGGATCAACCTCTTTATAACAAACATAAAAGGCTAAAAAACCAGAACTTTGTCTCACTTATGCACAGGTGTTTGAAAAGGTAATTTCCAGCTTTGTTCGCTGGGTGACATTTCAACACCGAACTTTCAAACTTTGAAAAATAGCTCCACAACCTTCATATCATCTCTGCCACTGTGTCTTAATAATACTGGTGATATATATGATGTAAAACAACCCCTCTTTAAACCTGCCAAGAAAATATATGAAGACTGACTTGTTTCTGAAAGGACAGATTTGTTTTGTCAACCTGTTTTGACAGTCTCAGTTTTTAACAGCTTCCTCAACCTTTTCTCTAATGCAGGTGTCCATATTGCTGACCTAATTTGGATTTGGTTATGGTTTTTTGATTTCAGGAAGGCGCCCCTTTTTTCCAAAATAATTCCCTGCCTGTAGGTACATTATCTATGATATATCTGTCCCTTTTTGAATAATGAGAAAGCTGCATTTGTTTCAAACTCCAAAAACACTGATAATGTATCAAAACCACTTCTTTGTCTATTCATAACTGGTATATTTATTTACAATGTTGAAACACAGTTATCATTTGCTTTGATCAGTGCATTGACCTTTTTGTAATAGAATCATTCCAAAGCTCAACTTTGTCCACTGTCTTACTTTCTTGGTGATATTCTAAAAGAGAAAACCACACAAGGTCTGTTGAAGAGCTTTGAAACCCATTTTGTCATTTAAAAGGAGATGGTCTGTCTTCTTCCAATTTGTTTGATAATTTCTGCTCCTAGGTGATTTATAGGCTTCTCCCTGGACTGTAAGCGCCATCTTTTGGTTGCATGCTTTCATACTATATTTCTCTGTTTACTCAAAAGGAGCTCCCTTAGACTTCTGGGCAGGTGACAGTGGGGTGTTGTTTGACCCTTTCCCTTAAGGAAACTGCTCCTTTTTTGGTATCAATGCATACATATTCATATTGTTCCCTATCCATCATGATGTATTTCTCGAAAGACATTTTCCTATGTGTAATGCATTTTGAAATATAAACACCATATTTTACCTGTGTACAGACTTTTGCTTCTTTCTTTGTTTCTTTCTACTGCACCTTTTGACCAATCAGTTTTTAACAACCCTCAATGCCTTGGCCATCTGCTCATAAATGGAGGAGGCCTTTCACTGAGAAAAGTATCTGAAGATTATTTGATAATGCTCTCGTTTGTTCCCACCACTATGCTTCAGAACAACCCTAGTCAAATTGTCACTGTCTCACTGTACTGCTCTGAGGGGAACTGAGATGTCATCATTTGTTTTGGTCATCTTATGACAAATTATTTGAAAGATAGTCTCTGTGACTATGGAGGTCAGCGCCTTTTGAAAAACAAACAACTTTCCTTCTGCCTGTGTAATGACATGTTTTGTCAGCACCTCTTCAATTTGATCTTGTGGACAAGCAGGCTGCTTATGATTGGAATTTTTACTAATGACATGCCTTTCTAAAGTTTAACAATTCACATAATTTGAAAACTTCAAATGACCTCCTTTATCAGACCAAACTCTGTTTTCCTTTGAACTTGCATACTTCAGACTCTACCCCTGTTATGATCATCACTCACTCAGAAAACCTGGAGTTGTTGTTTCACTGTTCAGTAAAAGGAAAACCTGGGCTTCTGCAATCCTTTAAGTCAATACTGGCCAGCGCCCTCTGCTTGTAGATGAAGGAGGCGCCCTAACCCTCTGCTTGTAAATGAAGGAGGTTCTGGGCCATGACAATTTACCAGTTTGCTGTGACAGTGGTGTCTTTCTCTTATTGTGATTTTCATTCTGAAAAGAGGCTGCAAGATCTTGATGAGTGACTCTTTGTTTTGCAGCTTCATCTCAGGCTCATGCTACATTTAGAAGCAGTTGTTCTTCTAACTGTAGATTCAAGAATGTTCTCCTGAGATGAATTTATATTTCCTGTCTTTGCAGAATCCATAAAACATTGTGAAACACCTAGTAATCAGCTTGAGACTGTGGTTTATGCAGTGCTGAGACCTAGAGGTATAAGTGGCGCGACTTAGAGCTGTTATCAACTTGATTTGTAGAGTGAGAGGTCAGTCATGATTGGTCTGTAGCAGATGGAGGCTTTTTGGCCTTTTGATGATTGCCAAGGGTAGAATGTCTTAAAGCGCCACTTCCTAACATAGGGGAGACTCTTGAAACAGACTTGGACTTTTCCTTTTGGAGCTGATGGGCAGACAAATAGGGCTGAAGCTAGATAGGATAGTGATAATGAGGTTTTGATTTTGACATGGGTGGACTGAAAAGTAGAAGGGCGAAAAAGTTTTATGAGGGTTTTTTAGATGACATATTGACATAAGGAAATCAGTTTCTAGAAAACTCAGCTGTAGATATAGTCATCACTAACATGTAAAAAATACCGATGGCTAACAAGAGTTATGACGAATTTACCAAGGTCACTTCTTTGAGATGAATTTCAGGATCCTGCAAAAACCATGACTTCCACAGATCATATCTCCAAAAATATTGTGCACCTTGATCTGAAAATTTTACATAAGCATCCTCAGTATTTCGGCTTTGCCTCATAAAAATTGCAGCTTCTGAACCTTCTTAGAAAAAACTTTAGAGCGAAAATTCCACGATGACCTGTTTCAGATGGCGAAATCCCTTGAATAAGGAGGAAATGAAGATCACAATTTATATAAATGCTTAAGTTGAGAGGGGCTTCAACAAATGAACGTGGGAGGGATTTTAGGAGCTTAAAAAATATTAATTATGACTTTTTAATGACCCATGCCCCAACCCCATGGGGTTTTAGCCCACTAACTAGGGGTACAAACTTCAAACATGAATATCTCTCAAACCGTGAAGAATTACATGGCGTGCCATATATCAACGGAAACATCTCGACAAGTAGAAACCATCAAAATCATTATTGACCCAGAATATATTAATTTGGTAGGTCAAAATTTCCATGCAATATTGGGTTAGCCCCTGGTGTTTCTTGGGTTGACATCAATGACAACCGCTGATCAAAAAAATAACATGAAATTAAAATCCTATTCTATATGTTGAATGTGAATTGATGACGATGCTGCTACTTATCCTTGATTGGTTGGTTTATCCTTCTTTGTAGTTTTTATCACTATAAAATTTTTCCAAACTTGGACAGTTTTCATTTGTTCCTAATTCATGGTCTTAGATAGGGGTTAAGTCATTTTTATGCTTTTAGAGTCTAAGTCATAGGGTTAGAGTCTCATTTCCATCATCAAATAAAGTCCAAAAACCTTGTTTCACACTTTAAGGGTCCCATATTATGTTTCAGAAGTCATGCGTTTAGTAATTTTGAAAAAAAAATCGAATAAGCCACGAAACCACGTTTTCGTAGTGCAGACAGTGTTAAAAATTGCTTTTGCGCTACGAAAATGCTGGTCTTTTCGTAGCGGAAAACCCTGAAATAACATTACATGTGCTACGAAATCGAGGATTCGTAACCAATATTGTCCAACTGTCAAATCCATCAAATTTCGTTAAATTTTCATGATTAGGTGTCAGTCCACGAATCCTTTCTCACACATGCAACCATTCATAACCATCATGAGATTCGTTAGGGGGTCATTTATCTTTAGTCATTTTAAAATTTGAAAAGGGATGGTTGTCCTTGGTTGTATCGTCTCATGCAAAAAACACTTGGTGCATGTCTTTCTTTGAACGATAAGCTTATGGTAAGAAGAAATCAGAGCTTCTCTCAATTTTCAAGCGAGGCTGAACCAGTTATCAAGTGAGGTTGAACCCTTAATCAAGCGAGCCAGTTTCTCTGAAATCAAGCGAGGCAGTTTATTACAGGTTTTCTGAAGCCACAGGGATTTCAAGGGAAAGATGACAGAGGAAAAAAGAAACCACAGGTCAGGCCACTGTTTGAGAACGGAACCTAAAGGCATAGAGGCTCTCACCAAGGATAAATCAGTTGAATAAGCCTTCAAGAAAGCAGGATGCTGGAGATTCTGTGAAAAGCTATAGGGAGGTCATAATCAAGTCACAAAAGAATTTGTCATTAATTTCACAGGTTCAAATACAAAGTTTGGATTTTTAAACTTGCCAATTTCTCCTGGAATTATATCATTAGTGACAAAGATTCCAAGGGGAGAAGAAAGGTGGTTCAAGATATTTAGGTTTGAAATGGAACCTTGTAAAATATTTTTGAAGCCAAAGTTTTTGGACACAGATTTAACCAAAGCAGTGCCAAGAGGTTATGTCAAGAATACATATGCTAACCTGCTCTCCAACATTCAAAGGTACTTCACCTGTGAAGGAAGATACCATAAGGTATATTCTTATCATTTCAAACTCTTATTGCATTTCACTAGAATAATTTCTCTAGATTTACCTTTCTTCCTGTTTCAAAGTTTGGCTAAGATGGCAGATAAGGTGCAGATGAAAACTTAGGCATGTGAAACTTCATTATTCCATCATGGTCTAGTTAAATTAATAGTTTTGCATGAACTTCAAAGGGTGAATAGAGAATGGTCTGCATTTTTGTTTTTGTGTAGATTTGGGGTGGAAACACATGGAATAGGTGTTAGCCCTAGGGCCAAAGAAAAATCACCATTAGAAACCACTGACCCTGCAGAAACAAGATCAAAGATATTTGTCAAGTTAAAGCCTAGAAAGCAAGTAAAAGAGCCAGAGATTAAAACACCAGTGATTATTCAAGAAACCCCTCAACGTGCAGAAAAGAGGACAACCAAAGGTAAGGAAATAGTACAGGAATAGTCAACCAGCAAATTAGCCCAGAAAAGATTGACTAGAAGTCAAATAGAAAGGGAAAGAGGCAAAAAAAAGGTTTCAAAAGAAGATCCAGGTTTAAAGGGTAGTTTGAATGATATTTTACAAGCTATTGATATTGAGGAATATCCTTTTGTTCAGGAAGATTTTATAAGTTTGGATGAAGGGAAATCTAAGATGATCAAGTCTTCCAAAAAGCTAGATTTTAATGATGAAATTTCAGAGTTTTTGTTCAAGCACAGAAGGCCTCTAACTAGGAATTCAAAAAATTTGCAAGGGATTGATGTGGAGTTAGATAAAGCTGGAGAAGTTTCAAATGTTTATGAATAACCCATAGACCTTTTATCACCTATGCCTAAAAATGACAGAAACAGAGTTTTCAATACTCAAAGAGAAAAGAGCAGTTATGAAGGAATTAAAGAAAAATTAAGACTAGCTAATCTTGAAATTTCTAAGCTTAAGAAGAAAGAAAGAAAACATGTTGTTGAGAGGATAAATTTTGACAGAATCAAGGCCCTGTGGGAGCTTGAAAGAGTCTCAAAACCTGAAACAGACAGCAGTGAAGCTCAGTATTTTACCTGGACTCTTCCTGCAATCAAAGAGGCTAAATTTGTGAGAAGGATAAATGTGAATTTAAGGGATACTAACAGAAGGCTGAAGAGGCAGATTGAAGATCTTGAAATTCAATTGACAAAATCTGAAGGTCAGCTACAGCAGAAGTAAGGCAGTAAGTGACAAATCCCTAATACAGTTTTGTTTTGGGAAGAACACCACTTTTTGAAAACATTGCAAAGTTGACTTATGTTGATTATTAAGGTATATTAGCATCAAGGAAATCATTAAAGGGCTGTAAATATTCTTAAGATCTGAAGATGATGAAAAAACTGTGTAATAAGGAGATACACAGTAGTTTCGTAGTGCACTACGAAACTGTTGTAGGTTCATTTTGAACATTTTATAAGGGTTTCGAAGGGTAAAAAAACTTCATTTACAAATTTGGTTGCTATTGGTGGTTGGAAAGGATTCAAAAATGAAACTCCAAGTCTCAAGGAAAAGGAAGTTGGATCATTGAGAGTGGTTTACAAAGGTGTAAATTCTGCGCTACGAAAACGCTGCTCATTTCATAGCACAGCCATGTCATCTCTCCTTTTACTTTTTCAAAGGCTTGTTTTCTATATAGGTGGAAAGGTATGGTTCCATGAAGGTGACAACACATGTCACTTATCTCAAAAGGTCAAAATTTCCAGTAAAAACGGTTCGAAGATCATCAAGAAGGAAAAGGCTGAAATATAGGAAACATGTTCCCTGTTTTGTAGGGCAAGTAAGGCATGAACCAGTATGATAACATAACAATATAGCAGGCATCATCAAGGTCGAAGACATGGAGGAAAAAATATCAGAGATATCATTTAAGTTCTAGATAAGGTTTTTTAGATATAATAAGGAGTTATACTCCTATTTGTATTAGGACTTCTAGAAGACACAGTTAACTGTCAAGTGTAATTAATAGTCAGTTTTAGAGAAAATAGGTGTCAATTTAAGATAGAATTTGAATTCCTCTGAAGATGGATCATAGAATCCAATATTGTAATGACTCTATAAGAGACATGAGGCCGAATTGTACCAGGTTGGAAATTTTCATTAACAAGCAGACTATGTGTTTTTATCATAATACAGATATTGGCTTACTACTCAGGATTCAGAAAGATTTTTTAATGTGTGATCTTCCTATGGCTTTCCTTATCTATCTATTTGCAGTGATATAAACATATGTTACTTAGAATTCATTGTAAAATTCTCTAACTTCCTGCATATGTTTGTAAACTGTGTTTTTTTCACTCTGTTTTTGTTTTGCTGATACACCTAAAAACTCTGAAATGCCCTGATTTCCATGATAAGCTAATTTTGATTTTTTGTGGGAACATACCTAGACTCCATAGCCCAATATATGTTTGTTGATCAGTAATTCAACCAGTCATACACTTTATATCCAATTTATTCTTAGAGTTAGCCATCTAATCCTTTATTCAAAATCTTAAAACTAGTGAGAGAGCCCTCTCAGGTTGAGGAGGCTAAGCCTCAACTAAAAGTCTAGTTTGAAATAGTTACACTGAGGTAGCCTGACCAGCAGTGTATCAGGTCCTATTTTGGTGATAATAGTAGTCAAGGGGTCCTTTGGTAAATTTGTCATCCAGGCTCTGCATTTCTTCCATATTTCGATGTTTGTCTTGGGTGAATGGACCAGCTTCTGATATTCCAATCTGAAAGCAGTAATTCTGTTGAAAGATGGTATTTCTGCAAGTAAATTTTTCACTAACCACAGCAGCTGAAAATTTATTTGAAGGAAAGTGATCATTGTTGCTCCTTTAAGAACCCGAGTCTTTTCATGAGTACTGTCTACCTTAATTTTTGCCAACACTAGTAAGGGTTCATAAGAATTACATGATGAAAGATCACCTCCAAGACCCCAACATGATGGAAAACCTGCTCTTTCTATTTTATCAAATAATTTATCAAATTGGTTCACTTCTTCCTTAAGCTCAATCAACTTCTTTTCTGTAGACTTCCTGCAATCATTTTTTACAATCATTTTGTTAATTTCCACAGCATATAAAATCCTATCTTTAATTTCATTTCCTTCCAACTCCTGATCTATTTTGGAATCAATTAAATTAATGAAATTTCCTGCCCAAATGGCTCTATTAATTGTCTTCTTCTCGTTTGTCATGACTTTTTCTTCAAACTCCTTGATAATACTTTTTTATTCTGCAACAACAGTAAAAAAATCCCAGATTGTTTTCATTTCTACAATAATATCATTCCAGATGATATCCTTAGCCTGTATTAAGGATATATTTCCCTTCAATTTTTCTTTGAGATTTTTAATCTCAGCATCAGCAGTCTGGCAGTCCATTTTGTATTTATTGACTTCTCCCTCTGTGCCTTGTATGATTTTTGTTGTTGTTTCTAAATCAGCTTGTGCCTTTTTTCGATATCTCTCTGCCATCTTCAATTCAGTGGTTAATTGAGATATCTATGCTAATGGATCTTAAGTACCTAATGTAAAAAAAAAAAGTGCAAGTATGAGATTCAATATGATTCTGTAATGACAATGCAGTTTGCTTTAATTTGGTGATTTCTTCTTCCTTTTGCAAGAGCTGCTGAGGAAGTTTTTCTTTCTCATTTTCTATCTCTGCAACCTCTGCTACCATGGAGTGTTCTCCTGTAGGCAAATTCAATATTTTCTTCAGTACAAATATTTCTCATTCAACACTTTGCAGAATCTTCTATACAGCAAACCTTTCATTGGGATCTACTCTAATCTTCACTATAATATTTTTGAGTTCTTCGTTCTAGATTGTTGAAGCCTTGGAATTGGATTTCTCTAACTTCAACTACTTGATCACTTTTCCAAGAATATTTTCAGTCTTCAGTGCCATTGCATTAGTTTTGGTTAGGTCATTCACAATCATTTGACATGTTTTCATATGTAATTTTACTTTTTCAAGAAATGGAATTTTCTTCACATCTACAGTCATATTCATAGTATTCAAATTATTGGATGAACCAATAGACATATCAGAGGGATTTGAAAGGGAAATATTGAATTGATCCTTTTCAAGATCCATTGCAGTTATAAGTCTCGTTTGATCTGGGGCTATCTGGTACTCAGCTTGAGCCTCCATGCTTTCCTTCATGTAATATCCCAAAGGGGATTGCTCAGTAAGACATACCTGAAAAACGCATTTTTCAGGAATGTATGCTTCAAAAACCAAGATCAGCCCTTGGATCCCTTATATATGGTAATATAAGACCCGCATCCAATAGGATATCAGAAACAAATTAAACTAGGTGGGTTAAACAGGTCTCCCACACCCATTTATGCTTTGAAACTACTCAATGAGGGACTGCAGCAATATATAAACACTGTATTGGAGTATCAGTAGACTAATAAGACTTGGGATATGTTCATAAACATTGTACTATCATTAATATATGCAGCAGAAAGCAAAGTGATTCATTCCACTCACAAAGGATGACGAAAAGCAGCAATTTATGCACTAAAACGCTTAATATCAGAGATATTGACGGCAACAAAACTGAAATTCAGCCCCAAAAAAGAGCTGGTTTGTTATTTTCATCGAGGAATTTGAAAAATAAAAATTATCAACAAATTTTTGATAATTTAATGTACCGGAATTTTAATTCTTTCCTCACCTTATACTAAGGTTGTTCCACGTCAATCTCTCATATTGATAACCCGAAACTTTTTAAACAAATAGCTTTAGTCCCTGGCCCCACTCCTACATGGCATGCATTTTAATTACTTATGCACGCCATACCTTAGGTTAACCTTCGCGCATCTTCCTCATACATCCACCATCCGATGGCTCCCCTCCAGATCGACAGCGCTCAAAAATATCGCGTGGACTCCTTGGATGAACGTTAATGCGTGATGGTAACGTGAAAAGGCGGTTTTGTAACTTTTCCCAACGCCACGTGTCGACTGTTCTATGGAATCGCTCGCAATTGGAGAATACCACTTGCTCCACAAAAGCGGTGCGATATGGGAAATCCAGGTTCTCTAATCCACTCACGGTTTTGAAATACTGTTGACCAGGGTTCAAGTCGGGTTACGCTATCCTTCTTATTCAGTTAACTCAGGTCTATCCTCAACATGGTTTCCAATTAAAAACAAACAAATGTAATTCTCTTCCGACGGGATTTCCACTACCATTAGGATAGAGTTAGTCCACCACAATTTTACGCAGACTTCTTCTATGAGTGGAGATTTATTCAACAGAGCCTGTTTGAACAATTTTGAGAGAAAAAATAGACAGAGGGATGTGGAATATATATAATAGTTCAACCCAGTAATTATATATGCACAGAGTTCAATCGCCTCACAATTAAACAATTTCTCCACAAATAAGGATTCGAGACAATTCGATGGCCAATGAGCACTGAGATTATTTAACTGGAAGAAATTTTTAACACACAGATTTTATTGCAGAAATCTCTCCTCCTCCCTCAATGCATCCAGGGATACAATTTATATACATTACAATGTGTCTCTTCGTTTCCTCTGTGAGGACTGTTTAGAAAATCAAAAGCCTAATTACAATAATTCAACTAACGAAACATGACAGATGAATCGAATCTAACTATTCGAATTCTACAAATTCTAACTAATCTAAATGAAAATTCAGCTGAGGTATTGACACCTAGCTGTTACAATTCGAATGTTTTCGAACCCTCCTAGCCACAACATGTGGACAAAACCTCCTACATTGCTGGCTAGTGTCTAATGCCCCTACATCAGACTCCCGAGGGAACTTTTCTTCATGGGCTCCTGTCCATGAGCTCTTCCACTGATCTGCCTATCTTCTGCAACATTCCTTCAGTCATCCAAGTGGCATCTTCCTCTGGCTTATCCTTCCATTTGATTAAGTACTGAAAGTACTCTTGTCCTCTAGTCTTCCTGAACACTCTTTTGTCCAATATCTTCTCTGGTTGCAATGGTTGCGCTGGAGGTAGCTGCTCCTTCCACTCAATCTATTCCATGTCTGCTGATCTTTCTTCTTCACCATCATCTTCATACTTGTAAAAATATGCAACATTAAAAATGGGAGATATTCCAACATCAGGTGGAAATTCAATCTCATAAGCATTTGCACAAAACTTTCTAAGTATCTTGCATGGCCCAATCTCTTTGAACTTCAGTTTGTTATACTGCTTCTTTGGGAATCTCTCCTTTCTCAAGTGCGCCAAAACCAGATCTCCTACTTCAAAATGAACTTCTTTTCTTCTCAAGTCTGCTATGCCTTTGTATTTGATGTTTCTGCCTTGTATTTGTTGTTTCACTTGTTCATGTATGGCCTGGATCTCTAAAGCAAATTCTTCACCATCAACATTTCTCATCTCTGCCATTCCCATATTTTTTAACTCTGATATTCCCCTGGGGTACATTCCATAGACAATATGGAATGGGCTCTTCCCTGTGATCCTGTTTGGTGTGTCATTATATGCATATTTTTCCTGGGGAAAAATATGGTCCCACTGCTTGGGATGCTCTCCTGCAAGACTTCTCAACAAATTTCCCAGACTCCTATTCACTACCTCAGTTTGTCCATCAGTCTGAGGATGATAAGCTGAGCTGAAACTCAGTTTGGTACCAAGTTTATTCCACAGTGTCCTCCAAAAATGACCCACAAATCTGGTGTCTCTGTCTGAAACAATACTCTTGGGAAACCCGTGCAATCTAACAACTTCTTTGAAAAACAAGTTAGCAACATGGGTGGCATCACTAGTTTTATAGCATGGAATAAAATGTGCCATTTTGGAGAATCTGTCCACTACAACAAAGAATGCATCATTCCCTCTCTGATTCTTGGGAAATCCTAGAACAAAATCCATACTCACCATGTCCCAAGGCCTGTCTAGAATAGGCAAGGGAGTGTACAATCCTGCATTCTGCCTCCTTCCTTTGGCATATTGACAAATTTTGAAATTCTTCACAAACTTATCCACTTCTTCTCTCATCTTAGGCCAATAATAGAAGTGACTCAGCTACTCATAAGTTTTATCAGTACCAAAGTGTCCAGCAATTCCACCACTATGCTTCTCCTTGATCAAGTTTTCTCTCATGGAACATTTTGGTACACACAGTTGGTTTCTTCTGAATAACAAGTCTTCCTGCAAGAAATAATCCAACCACTAGCTTCTATCTGTTAGAACAGGGTTACAACATGCCTCAAATGCTTCCTTAAAATCTGAATATTTTTTATACAATTCTTTGAGAAAATCAAACCCTACAACTTCAAAATTAGTTTCTTGAACAAGCATGTGCCTCCTACTCAAAGCATCAGCTACTTTATTTGCTTGGCCACTTATGTGTTTCAAAACAAAGTGAAAACCTTGGAGATACTCAACCCATTTGGCATGCTTATGATTTAACTTGGGCTGCTGTACAATATACTGCAAAGCATGATTATCAGAATATAGTACAAATTCTTTTGACATCAAATAATGTCTCCACTTTTTCAGTGCCTAAACAATTGCGTAAAATTCCTTCTCATAAGAGGAATACTTTCTTCTGGTGTCATTTAGCTTCTCACTGAAATAGGCTACAGGCCTATCATCCTGACTTAACACAGCTCCAATGGCCTCTCCACTGGCATCACACATTACTTGAAATGGTTTAGCAAAATCAGGGAGGATCAAAACAGGCTTCTCAGTTATCTTTTTCTTCAAAAGTTTAAAGTTTCTTTCTGCTTCAGCAGTCCATTTAAATGGTTGTTTGCTCTTTTTTATTGTCTCAATTATGGGTGCATTAATCTTACTGAAGTTTCTTATGAATTTCCTGTAAAAACTGGCAAGTCCATGGAAAATTCTTCCCTCAAAAACATTCCTGGGTGAAGGCCACTCCACAATTGCCTTAAACTTTTCAGGGTCCATCTTCAATCCTTCTGCAGAAACAACAAAGCCTAAATACACCAACTCTTCTTTCATGAATGAGCATTTCTTTAAATTTATCAACAGTTTCTCTTGGTGCAGCTTCTTCAAGACATGATTAAGATTCCTTAAATGTTCTTCTTTGGTTCTGCTGAAAACTAATATATCATCCAAATATATTATCACAAATTTACCAATGAATTCCTTCAATACTTCATTCATAAGTCTCATAAAAGTGCTAGGTGCATTTGACAACCCAAAAGGCATTACCATCCATTCATATAGTCCTTCATTTGTTTTAAAGGCAGTTTTCCACACATCACCCTCTCTTATTCTAATATGATGGTATCCACTTTTCAAATCTATATTTGAAAAATATTTAGCACCACTCAAACAGTCCATCAAATCCTCAACTCTGGGCAAAGGGAATCTGTACCTGATTGTGATCTTATTGATTTCTCTGGAATCAGTACACATCCTCCAGCCTCCATCTTTCTTTGGGCTCAATACTGCTGGTACTGCACATGGACTTAAACTTTCTCTGATCAGCCCCTTGTCCACCAATTCCTGTACTTGTCTCCTGATTTCCTCGTTTTCTGTGGGAGTCATTCTGTAGGCTGCCTTATTTTGAACCAGGGATAAAATATATCTGATGGCTGATCTTTCTCACAGGTGGTAGCTCATCAGGTAAATCATCCACAATAATGTCACAATAATTGTCTAACATCTCTTGGATTTCTACTGGCAAATCAGAAATCTTTGTAGAAGTAAGAACTACATTATGTTTTCAAACTAAAGCAAAACTTACCTCCTCTTCTTCTATCTGCTGCAGATATTCCTTCCCGCTCAGAAATAAGGTCTTTGGATCAATCACTCTGATGGATGGCTCTCCTTCTTCCATGGGTATCAATGTATGGTGTACCCCATCATTGAAGAACTTGTAAGTGTTCTTCTTGCCATCATGTACTGCTGCTCTGTCAAACTGCAAAGGTCTACCTAGCAGTATATGACACACATCCATGGGCATTACATCACACAGGACCTTATCTTTGTATTTTCCCATTTGCAGCTCTATCTCACACTGTTCTTTTACAACCAGCTGGTGCCCTTTATGCAGCCAGGACACCCTGTACGGAGTTAGATGTTCCCTTGTGTTCAACTTCAACTTCTCTATCACCTCAGTGGAAACTAGATTGTCTATGCTGCCACTATCAATGTCTAGCTAGCAAAATTTCCCTTGGACTTTGGATATGCTCTTAAACAAAGTCTTCCTTTGTGCAGGCTCAGTGACCTCTTTGGTTTGCTTCAACAGGACCTTGTTAACCACCAAGGACTCTCCCCTCTCTGGTAGAATTTCTTCTTCA
This sequence comes from Pinus albicaulis, assembly GCA_034641835.2. Taxonomy (NCBI): domain Eukaryota; kingdom Viridiplantae; phylum Streptophyta; class Pinopsida; order Pinales; family Pinaceae; genus Pinus; species Pinus albicaulis. The sequence continues at coordinate 17,675 of JAXQQM020082821.1, forward strand.
ATTTCTGCCTCTTCTCCAACCTGCGCAACAACAGCATTTCTTGTACCAGCACCCACATTCTCTGGACATTCATAGTGCTTTTGTCCCACTTGCTGACATCTATAGCACCTCAATTCTCTACCTCTGCCTCTGTCTCTGCCTCCTCTTCCTTTTCCTCTGTAAGAACCCCTTCTGCCCCTTGCATCATCCTCTGTAGATGCATTCTGAGGTGAGCTACTACTAGCTCCATCCCTGGGTGTAGTAGGCTTTCCTCTACCACCCTGAATTCCCTTCCCATGGAAAGTACCTCTATTCTTGGCAGACTATTTCCTCAGGAGTTTCTCCTCTGCTTTCAAGGCCATCTGGTAGGCCTCTTCCACTGTCTTAGGAGACAGAAGACCAATCTCATCTCGGATCTCCAGCTTGAGACCATTCACATATCTGGCAGTCTTCTCTGGTGTGTCTTGAAATTTCCCAGCTCTTATGCTCACTCTGTAGAATTCCTCTGTGTATTCCTTTACTGTCAGCAACCTTTGTCTCAGGTTCTGCATTTGCCTAAACAATGTTAGCTGATAATCACTAGGCAAGAATTTACCTTTTAATTTAGCCATCGTTCTGGTCCAGCTTTTGATAGGTTGCTTTCCAAATCTCCTCCTTTCTACCTGCACTCCATCCCACCAAAGTGCAGCATGTCCCTTCAGCTTTGTTACTGCAAACTTGACCTTCTTATCTTCGCTCATTTCTTCATAATCGAAGCACTTGTTCATTTCATTAATCCAGTCCACTAGCTCTTCTGGATTTAGTCCTCCTGCAAAACTTGACACCTCAATCTTGGGCTTAACTATAGACCCCATAACAGTTCTGAGGAGCCTCAAGTTAGGAGGAATCTCAGCATTTTCTTCAGCTTCTTCTATTTCAGGTTCATTGATGTCTTCAGGATCTCCAACACTTCTGCGTTGGAAATAGGTCTCCTTCTGCCAGCACCTCTACCAACTCGAATAGACATGTCAGTTCTTTGCAAAAACAAATAAAAAACAACAGCTCTGATACCACAAATGATGGCAACAAAACTGAAATTCCGCCCCAAAGGAGAGCTAGTTTGTTATTGTCGCTC
>JAXQQM020080738.1:0-167397 GCA_034641835.2 Pinus albicaulis
ATTTCTAAGTGTTTTATTTCTAAAAAGAAAGGGACCCTATTTCTAAATTTTATTTCTAAAATTTAGAAAAAGGGAGGGTTGTTGTATAGTACAACAGGGCCTGAAGTAGCTGGATATGCAGGAATATGAAAAACGACAGCGGTCGTAATTTAAAACCCGTGTGGAGTCGCCATTTGTTAGTATGAATTCTTTTTCGAAGCGTACGAAAAAGAACCACTTTAGCTACGCATAACTAATATCCCTAACAACAATAATGGCTGCAAAACATCTTCAGATCTGCAATTAGTAGTTAAAGTGCTGCAACAAACAGATCTATAAATGGAAAGACATTAAGCAGTAAAGTAAAGAGTTTGCTCCATGCATCCAACAGACAAGACAAGAACACGATTTTGAATAAATTTTTATATTACAGGGCACCTGGGAGGAAACAAGAAGGTGTATCCAGATCTCCTCGATGGGATGGGTTCTTTGTAGTCCTCAGCACTTCAGATCTAAGCTTTCTCTCTCTTGTAGATGTAGAAAACCCAATGTAGAAGGTAGAGCTCAATGGGAGCAAAATGGCAGAAATGAGACCAAGTGTATAGATCCAGAGTGATCTAATATGCAACAAAAGGCGAAGAATGAAGGGAAAAACCCTCCTATTTATAACAAAATATTGGGTCATTCTAGATCTTGGTGCATGATTAAAATAATGTTAATAAAATCTAGATCCACCTCTATGGAATATTTTATTATTATTTGTTGGAGGGAAAGGGACTTTGACTTGGGTCAAATCCCTTGATTAGTGAGGAATAAATAAATAAATGATTTATTTATCCTTTTAAGGAAGTGGTTGGGATATAATCAAATAAATAAATAATGATTTATTTAATTAAGAGTGGTTGATTTGGTCATATTTAACATGGAATATTATTTAAATAATTATTCCTAGAAAATAATAAGATAACTATGGGTGTATCTCATTAATTTCTTTGTTTTTGGGTTAAACATGACTGGGAATAATAATTAAATTATGGTTTAATTAATTATTCCTTTTGGGGTTTCTTTAATTAACATAGTGAAAGCAGTTTTACTTGGGGTAAAACTGGTCTTACATGGTGTACTTGGGTCCATCTAATGATAAAAGGTTAGATGACCAAAAAATGGTGTAACAAAGGGCTTCATTGATCTTTCATTTTCATTGATGGTTCTCATTAGCGATTCTCTTAGTGGGTTCAAGGAAAACATGGTGACATGTCTTTGTTGAGTATTCTACAAGTGATGAAGACCAAGTTCTACCATGTTCTTTGACTCTTATTGTAATGGATATTCATGTCTCTCCAATATAAAATTCCCCACATGAACACATGACTTTATAAACACCCTTTTATTGGAAGTGATCCATATTGTCTTTAATGATATCATCTTTTGTCTTATGGTTGAAAAGGGCTTGAAAGAGGTTTCAATATCTTTCTTTCTGAGAACCTTGGCTAGTTTATGAGTGACTAAGTCCATAAATATATGGTAGATAAGCCTTCTTACTAGTAGTATGGGAGGTTGTTAAAGGGGGCTTACTACATTTTTGGTTCTAGCTCTTTTGATGGTCTTGATGATGTCCTTATTTTTATATCCAACGCTATAAAAGAATTTTATCAAATACTAAATTTCCTCTTCAACATGTTTAGTGTCTGATATTCTTAAATATCTTGTGAAGAGGGTCTTCAGCACCCCCATCTTTTGTGCCAGGTGATGGTGTGATTCTGCATGAAGTTAGTTATCATTGGCGTGTTTTCTTAGTGAGCACCTTGTGTCCAAGTGACCCGTCTTCATTCCTAAGGAGGAGAATGTCCAAGAACAAGATGTTGTTGTTTTCTTATACCTCCATTGCGAACTTGATGTCTTTAGATATAATATCAAGGTGTTCTAGAACGTTTCTTAACCCATTGTCCCCATGTGGCCAATCTACACTAGTGTCATCAATGAACCTAATCCAATATTTAGGTTTTAGTGGGTAAGTTTCAATGACTTTTTTTTCAAATTTCTCCATAAAGAGGTTGACTAATATATGGGATAACGAGGACCCCATATCCACTCAAGATTTTTTCTCAAAGAATTCACTCTGTAAGGTGAAGAAAGTAAAACTTAGATACATTTCCCCAATTGTTGGAATTAATGCTTACATCCTATTTGAGAAGTTGGTTAGTGATGGTTGAGAAATTCTCTCAACCTCTCTCTCTAATTTAGGAATAAGTTGGATCTTAGAACTCTATTTAATAGAGTAATCTGAATGTAATCGGTGTGTGTGTGTGTGTGTGTTGACCACATACGCCTTTGTGTGAAATACATGAGTGTTTTTCAGTCTTTTTAACTTGGTATCGGAGCACTAGGTTGGATCTGTGTTTATTTAAACTATCATTGAGGTTATTCTGTTACAGATTTCCATGGCATGAAGGCCCCCAGGCGACTGACGAAAACACGTTGCATTGGAACACGATTGAGATCTGTTGAGAGATATAGTAATGCAGGAGCATTCGTCAAATATTATAAGACCACGAGTCTTATTTCACATTTACTAAAGGGAGTGGGTTCCCTTAATCATTTTTTTTTATTTTCCTAGGTTTAGTTGAGTTTGAGGAATTTTTAAATTGTAAATTAAAATTATGGAGAATATGTCGTGAATGAAGAGATCTTAGAGACAATTGAGTAATCCTATGAGTGAGGATTTGAGGGATTTAAAAGCTCAATTTAGGATTTTGTTTGAGAAAAGAGTGGAGTTGAAGAGATACTTTAGGATAAAGTGAGAGGTTGTTGGATTTGAACTAAATTGGTTCATGAGTCTGTATTTGTATAAATTGTGATCTTTTGAATAATTGGAGAGAGAGCTAGAGGCTAGAGAGTAGAGGAGTGTGAACGAAAGGACCGATAGCTGGAAAAATTGACGAATCAAGCCACGAAGGGCTAAAATTATGTAGTTCCTATTTTCAGAATAATAGATAGAAGCGTGGTTTGAAAATTTGTGGTTTTTGGGTGTCAAGTTACGTTTGAAAACCTTTGAAAACCAATTTTGTATATATTGGTACCAGTCTTTTATTTTATGAGCTTTATTGAATTGTCCGTGAATATCATTAAGGATTATTGTAGATTAGATAATCCTTTTCATGATCAAACGTATGTCTTAACATTTGTGAATTTAAATACGTTTTTATTGAACCTGGTATCTTATCTAGAATGGTGTGGCGGACAAAAAACATGCAACAGTAAACAGTCTTCAAAAACCATCAACAGTATATCGCACAACTTCATAGCATTATACGGCAACTGCTCAAATCATGTGATCAAATCTTAAAGGTGACATGTAGCACATATATGGCAAAGAAAACCACATTTATCGCAAGATTTTAAAGAGTTAATTATCGTGATACTAGGTATGTGATAACCATCAAATCTAAAAAGATTTAATTGAATGGTGGAGATTAGAAGATAGGAGTATAGAGGAACACTGGGCCGATTCTGATCCGGCCTTCAAAGGAAAGTGTTCTACACTTATTTCTTCTGCAGAAGCCTCACTCATGATCATGGGTTCGATCTCAGTCATTTTCATAACCTCCTCTACGGCTTTCACATGTTCTTCCTTTGGAATCAATCCAATAGAGGCAGAAACCTCAACAGTGGCCATATCCTCGATTTCTATAAAGAGTTGATAGAGCAGTTAGCTCTAAAAAAGAAATAAGATCAAAAAATATTGATGGTTTAGCTTGTTTAGCACTGGAAATACCAAAGTCATAACTGAAAATTGACATTGAATCCTCCATTTGATTAAGAGTATATTTTATGGAAACATTATAAGTTGATGTTGGAAATCCAGCATCATTAGAGTCCTGCCATCATTAGAGGTGAAAGGTGCAGCTTCCTTGTGTCATTTGGACTGGATGGAGCTTTGTCGCATCATTTGTGGTATCATACCAGAGTTTACTACTCTGTGGAATTTTATTTAGAGATCGAATTTTATTGCAACATGTATATAAATTGCATCTGACAAAGAGGAGTAATTTTTTTGAAAGGAAAAGGTCTTGGAATGACCAGAATGACAGAGACACCTGCATCTTGGAGTAGGAACAATCAAAGAAAAATAAGAGCATAGAAGATACTGAGATCAGAATGGAGAAGAAGAATATTGAATTTTTTGAATTATTACAAGGTGATGCAGGTCGGGTAAGAAGATTTATTTTGATTATTTTACAGAAGTTGTTTTGAATGTCTAAAGAACAAAAAGGGAGTGAAATCTCAGAGGAGAAGATATTTTCCTTAAAGGCAGTTGAAATTCCATGTTTGACGCCAGTACTTAGTAATATTTAAATATAAGTTGATTGAATGATTGGTTTGATTCAAAAATTAAATTGAGAAAGGTTTTTAATTTAAAGTCAAATAAAAGAATGATTTTCTATGACACTGGAGTCATTTGAATGATTTGAAGAGTTTTTGGAAAACTGAAGAAAGATTGAGGATTTCTCAAGTATTATTGAAGACAATGATATTGATGGTTGAAGGAACAATTATACTAGAGTCTGGATTCAATAGATATGAAAGAAGAGCCACTACAAAAATTGAAATTTGAAATTTGCAGAAGCAAGACAAGATTTTCTTACAAAAAAAATTCGAGAAGAAATTTGTAGTTTCTGTTGAAAGATCAGAATGAATCTTAACTGATATTAAAAGATGAAGTGTTCATTATGAAGAGTAAGATGAGAAATAGTTGCTGATTGTATGAAGTATTTTGAATGAAGAATGAAATAGTGGACACAAGAATCATTTAGCAAAGATTTAATTGATGGAATGGGAATTAGTTTTAAGACATATTTGAAGAAATTTGGCAGGTTTGAAGGAAAACTTTGATGAATCTTGAGGTAATATTATGCAGGTCAATGGAAGCAGTGAAATTTCTGAAAGATAGAATCAGTTATAGCAGCATCATAGCACATGAGCTATGTTAAAGAAGATGAAGCAAGAAGAACTCTCAGATGGATAAAAGGTGGTAGTACCCAACAGTAATGAAATTACTGAAAGTAAAGGGAAGTGAGAAATTGAAGATGTAGAAGCCAACATCTATGGAAGTTGAGCCAGAGTGCTCAAGAAGAAGAAAGGGTTCTAGTGCAGAGAACCTTGAAAAGAAAAGATACCAAAAGGATAATTTGGTATGGTTGACAAGTAACAAACTTGTTACAGAAGAAAGAAGGGTTAGTTGAAACTCACAAGTGAACAATGAAAGTTCACCAAAGGAAGAAATAAATTTGACTATTTTTAGTCATAACAGGGTTACAGAGGAAAGTCATAGACAGAGAGGGAAAAGTGTCAAAGCAGTTGGACTCAAAATAATGAGTAAGGAATAAATTGACAAAGAGATAGTTGAGACGAAGACATAACTCGCTCATTTGAAAAAGCTGATACAGAAAGGAATCAAAGAGGAATGGAAACAAGGATTTTATGTGGGAAAAAGAGTTAAGTGGCATTTCATGGAATTATTTTCTAAGAAATTAATATTCCAAACAGTTGAGAATGGAAAAAGAGAATCCATTTGTGAACCAAAGAAAGGACTTCTCCTTGGGGAAAGAGACAAGGATGATAATGATGAAGAGATGATCTATACATATCAACATGAGAGAAAGGTGCTGGTAGCATCTACACAAACAAGAGAGTCTCATATTTTTGGAATTAATTATTTTTTTGAATGTACATTTGCAGGTATGAAATTTAATGAAATTGAGCCTGAGCATGAAAAAGTGAAAGAGGCAGAAGTAAGAAAAACACAAAAGGAGATTCTTAAAGAAGTTCAAGACTTCAATTGGTGGAGAAAATTAAAAGGTATGAGTGAATGGTTGTGTCTTATCTTATTAAAAACTTATTGGATCATGTTTGAGGTAATTTTAACATGGATATAAAACCAATGGAAAGTGGACAAAGAAAAGGAAATAAATGCATTGCATATTTGTGAAGTGAAGAGAAGAGAAGCTGACACAGAGAACTCAGCTCAAGAAGTTAAGTTAAGAAATATTTTGAAGGATCAAAGTCTTATAACTGAAGATAGAAAGACATTATTGCCTTACCTGGATAAACTGAGTTATGGAGAGAATTGTGTAGAATAGGAAGGTATTCTACAAACCTATGATAAAGTTGCCAAGCATAGTCAAGAAGCTGCAATCCAAGAAGTATTCTTTGATGAAAAAGAAATCAGAGATATTGAGGAATAATTTCTTAATAACTTAGTGAACTATCAGAATAGTTCAAAGAAGCATAAATATCTTATCACTGAGGCTTCAAATGAAGAGCCTTGTATTTTTAAAACTGATATGTTGTGTATGTTTTCAGGTTTAACAAGTAATGAACAACAATGGCACAATGTGCTTATGCATGTTGACGAAGAAGTGAGATTATTGGAAGAAATGGCTGGATTATAAAAATATTTTGAGCATGTATTTAATAAATTTGATGACAATGACATTGGCAAGGAAATTGTCATAATCCAAGAAGCTGAAGACAATCAAATGAGAGATTGTAACCAGAATGAAGCATTTTCAGTAGAGGATCAAGATAGAATTATTATGGAAAATGTGAAGGAATGTATGATGATGTTGACAGATACAGAACTTCAGGAATTATGTAATTTTAAAATTGATTCTTTTATGAGTCTGTAAACCATGAAGAAGCTTTAGAAACATAATTTTGTTTTTGTTATATATGAAGATGAAACAACATCATTTTGTTGCAATGGTATCAGTATAGAAGATGAAAGGATTTTTCACAATTATATGCTCCATGAGATACTAGCTATTGAATTGTTGAATGATAGACTTGTGTCAAAACAAGGAAAATTGTGCAATACAGAGGAAAGTACTGGAACAAAATTTGTTGATAGTTTCATGAATTTTGCAGAGAATTGGCGGAAAGACTGGATGGTAGAATTATCTGTGGAGAAATAAAAGCATAGTAATTTTAAATTTGACAATTGTGATGGAAATTTTGTTTTATACAGGAAAGAGAAACCATATGTAAATGACATTCGTATTAAAGATGAGGAAAGATTTACTTTTCTGGAAAAGTTATTAAGTGAATCTGATGATATAGAGGAAAATATTGACTTTCATAGCAATGAAAGGGAAGTTGTGAAGAACAACCAACATGTTGTAAATGAAAGAGGTGAAATAGAATTTCTATGGAAAAAGAGAATATAAAATAGTTAGTTGTCAGTGGAGTTCAACTGAAGGCAAAGTGTAAAGAGGAAATTGAGAAATTGTGGATGAAGAAGTCAGTCAAAAAGAGAACCAGCAAAGAAGAGAAATTAACAAAATAAAACTGCATCAGTAAAGAAAGAGGACAACAACAACATAATATTTGGAAACCTAGAAGGAATGAAGTAATAGTGGCAGAAAAAATGGAGTAGTAGCATGGTAAAAGAGATGACAAGTTACAAAGTAAAGTTTGGGATTCTGGATGATTTAGCAGAAGAAAAATATGACCAGGAGGTCATGAAAATTTTCAACTCAGGGAGGATGATGCAGAAGAATTCGTCAAAGCTTATAAGACCATGAGCCTTATTTCACATTTACTAAAGGGAGTGGGTTCCCTTAATCATTTTTTTTTATTTTCCTAAGTTTGGTTGAGTTTGAGGAAATTTTAAATTGTAAATTAAAATTGTGGAGAATATGTCGTGAATGAAGAGATATTAGACACAGTTGAGTAATCATAGGAGGAGTGAGGATTTGAGGGATTTGAAAGCTTAATTTCGGATTTTGTTTAAGAAAAGAGTGGAGTTGAAGTGATACTTTAGGAGAAAGTGAGAGATTGTTGGATCTGAACTAAATTGGTTCATGAATCCGTATTTGTATAAATTGTGATCTTTTGAATAATTGGAGAGAGAGCTAGAGGCTAGAGAGTAGAGGAGTGTGAAGGAAAGGATCAAGATTTGGAATAGTTGATGAATCAAGCCATGAAGGGCTAAAATTATGTAGTTTATATTTTCAGAATAATAGATAGAAGTGTGGTTTGAAAAATCATGGTATTTGGGTGTCAAGTTACGTTTGAAAACCTTTGAAAAACCAATTCTGTATATATTGGTACCCGTCTTTTATTTTCTAATTTTTATTGAACTGTCTGTAAATATCATTAAGGATTATTACAGATCATATAATCCTTTTCATGATCGAATAGTTGTCTTAACATTTGTGAATTTAAACACGTTTTTATTGAACTTGATATATTATCTGGAATGGTGTGGCAGAAAAAACAACGTGCAACAGTAAACGGTCTTCAAAAACCATCAACAGTATATTGCACAGCTTCATAGTAGTATATGGAAACTACTCAAATCATGCAATCAACTCTTAAAGTTGACATGTAGCACATATATGGCAGAGAAAACCACTTTTATCATGGTATTTTAAAGGGTTAATTATCGTGCTACTGGGTATGGGATAACTGTCAGATATAAAAATATTTAATTAAATGGTGGAGATTAGAAGATAGGAGGATAGAGGAACACTGGGACGATTCTGATCCGGCCTCCAAAGCAAAGTGTTCTACACTTATTTCTTCTGCAGAAGCCTAACCCGTGATCGCAGGTTTGATCTCAGTAAATTTCAAAGCCTCCTTTGTGGCTTTCACCTATTCTTCCTTTGGAATCAATCCAATAGAGGAGGCAACCTCAACAGTGGCCATATCCTTGATTTCTATAAAGAGATGATAGAGAAGTTATCTCTGGAAAAAAAATCGGATCAGAAAAGCTTGATGGCTCAGCTTGTTTACCACTGGAAATCCCAAAGTCGTAATTAAAAATTAACATTGATTCCTCCATTTTATTAAGAATATATTTTAAGGAAACATTATAAGTTGTTGTTGGAAATCTAACATTATTAGAGTCCAGCCATCATTAGAGGTGAAAGGTGCAGCTTTGCTGTGTCATATAGATAGAAGAGAGTAGATGCCTCCTCTACGAAAGATCAGAGGTAGAGGCTGTCGTTATCATACATCGTGGAGCGTAAATGAGTTCACGTGACACTCAGCGATCTCAGGACTTGGAGGACCAATGCCAAAGCCTATGAAGCTCTTTCTTTTGAATGCATTGAGGCCCGACCCCAACACAAATGACAACCAACTATATCCTCTACTGGTGATGTGTCCCACCACATGCTTCTTCGATGTGCATTTCACAGATTTAGGTACCAGGAACAACAATATGGTAAGTTGTAATTTTAGTCCAAAAACTTTGCAGTGAAATCTGCATTTTGGTTCATTACCTACGTGAATTAAATTTTGAGTGCTTAATTCTCTTTGTTGGCATAAAAGAATTACAACATTTTCAATATTTTAGAGAGAGGCAACTTCAAAATTTGAAATGCATTTTCGGTTTTGAATCCTTCCTGTGATCATGGAGTTCACGGTTTTAGACAAATTCAATGGTCTAAATTTTCCCTCTTGGAAAGTAAAAATTCAAATGCAATTAATGAATAAAAACTTGTGGGGTATAGTGAATGGTTCAAAAGTAGTACCTACATATGCTAGGGAGTTACTTGAATGGAAAAATAGAGATGACAAAGCTAAGTCTATTATTGGACTTGCCCTTTCAGATTCACAATTACATCTTGTAGATCTCACTAAAACATCAAAGGAAATATGAGAACATTTGGCTCAGTTATTTGGTGTAAAAACTACAAATACAAAATTTTCCATAAAGCTGCAATTATTTAGTCTGAGAAATGAATGAGGAGACATATATGTCAAGTCATGTAAATAATTTAATGTCTCTTTTAAGACAATTAGGTGAAGCAGGTACTAAGGTGGAGGATGAAGATGCTAAAGCAATATTACTAAATAGGATTCCTTCAAGTTATAGTAATGTTGTTTTTACTTTGAGTCAAATGTATACACAAACATTGCATGAGACAATCGCAACACTTCTGGCAGAGGAAAAGAAACTAAAACTAGAGGATGTAGAAGAGAACTCTCATGTAGAAAATTTATTGCTTACAAAATCAAGGATGAGAAAGAAAAATGGAAACAAAGGTGAAATTGAATGCTACAATTGTAGGAAAATTGGGCATACAACATGGAATTGCAGAAGTCGCGCCAGTGATATGTTAAAAGGGAAGGAATTAGAAAATATAGCCACAGATCAATATCCATTTAATTTTGATTATGAATTCAATGAAGAATTTTAACCTCTTAAACTCTTTTAGAAAAACTACACTTCAGGTTCAACATGGATGGTTGTTAAGATAGTATGGCAGTTGCAGATCTAGGGAAGGATCCCTCATTAGTCGTAGACATGGAGTGGCCTCCTAATGAAGTTATGCAACAAATTGGGATGATGTCTGATAATTGACTTTGAGAGGTTCTTGATTCAGGAATTCAGTAGCCGAACTCGAGAATCCAACTTGCTGACTACACCCTTATGAGGGTTATGAGGCAACTTGATGGAGCCTATATTGATAAGCTGAAAATCGGTTAAAGAATGATTGTGTATTTTGTTATTTATGAGTGGTTTCAATAAATTAATGTAATGTAAGCATTAAGAGGGGGTGTTGGAATTAATTCTTACGTCCTATTTGAGAAGTTGGTTTGTGATGGTTGAGAAATTCTCTCAACTTCTCTTTCTCTAATTTAGGAATAAGTTGGATCTTAGAAACTCTATTTAATATAGTAATCTGAATGTAATGAATGTGTGTGTGTTGACCGCATACACCTTTGTGTGAAACATATGAGTGTTTTTTATTCCAAGTGATCCATCTTCATTCCTAAGGAGGAGAATGTCCAAGAACAAGATGTTGTTGTTTTCTTCTACCTCCATTGTGAACTTGATGTCTTTAGATATAATATCAAGGTGTTCTAGAAATTTTCTTAACTCATTGTCCCCATGTGGCCAATCTACACTAGTGTGATCAATGAACCTAATCTAATATTTAGGTTTTAGCGGGTAAGTTTCAACGAATTTCTTTTCAAATTTCTCCATAAATAGGTTGAATACTATAGAGGATAATGAGGACCCCATATCCACTCCAGATGTTTGCTCAAAGAATTCACCCTGGAAAGTGAAGAAAGTAAAACTTAGACATATTTCCACAACCTCTTTTACCACTTGGAAAACTTCATCCAAAAATATATTTATGAAAAGATAGACAACATCAAAACTTACAATCTTATCTAAAGGATCCAACTTTTCTTTCTTTATAAACTCTACATAATAGTTAAAGTCTTTAATTAATAATATTTTTATTTTTATTTTTAATTCCTTTTAAATCATTAAAATATTTATTTTTTTATTTTTATTTTTTAATTATTATTTTTCAAATATTATATATAACTTTTTATTATGATTTCTTTTAATTAAGTTTGTTCCTTCATATGTAATAACCTTACGTGGCTCTTTCGTCACATTTTTAAAATTCTTATATGCTCATTCTTTTCTAATCACTTTGTTTTTTGATATATGAGAAAGTATTTCTAATCACTTTGTAAATCTGATACCGGAGAACAAATAGAGTGTCCACTAAAAAAAAATTAGACACTATCTTTAATCCAACCTCACCTTAATGATATTCTCAAACATCACTATATTAATAAAAAAATGCACTCTCACATTAATGACATCCAAAATACCATTTTAATAAAAGATCACTATATTAATAAAAGAATGCACTCTCACAATGATTTTATCCACAAAGATCAATATATTAATAAATGAATGCACTCTCACATTAAGATATCCAGAAATAATAGTATCGGTATTAATAAAAATGCACTATCACATTAATGATACCCAGAAATAAATTATTAATAATAAATTATCGCTATTAATAAAGGAATAATTATTGGTAACTAGCATTATCGTGTAGTCTAAAAAAGTAACATAATGGTTCAGAATTTGGTAAAGATTTTGAAAAAATCTAACAAAGATTTTATCATAATCTTGTTTACAGTTGTTGAGCTTCATTATTTTGAGTGTCTTAAAAGTTTTTCAGAATACTGAATCCATTTCCACTATCAAAAATATAATTAAAACACTCTAAATGCCTAATTTTTTGAATTTTATTTTACACAACAAAGCTGTCGTCCAGACTATTCTGTATGCTAGATAGATAGACAACTTCCTAGCATCACTTCCACACTTTTGCACCCTATCTCTTTCACTTGGTTCATTTGTTGATAAGGTTGGGTCAATTCTTCTTCCCACAATAGCTCCTTGGTCAAAAATTAATAAAAGAATATAGTAATGATATCCATAAATAATAGTACGGCTATTAATAAAAGCAGGCTTATCTGTAGCAAGCATCACTTCCACACTTTTGCACCATATCTAGTTGATTTTTTTGTTGATAAGGTCGGTCCAATTCTTCTTACCATAATAGTTCTTTGGTTGAAAATTGCTTTTGACGTGTCATGCTATCGAACACTGTCCCGTTGGAAATATCTAAAATTATAGAAGCCACATGTTACGATAAAGAGGAGTCACTTGTGTAGTGGGTAACCATATGTTGAAACCTTAGATGCTATCATCTTTTCTTCTCCACTTCTGCTAATTGCTCTCATAATAATGGCAACATTTTTATCCCATTTCGTGAGTGACGAGGTCCAAACATCGCAGCAGAAGCAACCAATATAATTATGTAAGGAGAAATAAGGGCCTGGAGAGTGCAGCATTACAGTTCAAGAGAATTTAGAGGTTGATCGCAGCAGTATAGTGAAAGAGAATTTAGAGGTTGGTCTCCTGCGAAACTCGTCAAGCGTATCAATATTCAGAGTTCCCACCATCCTCATTCCGGACACGGTAAAAAGGGAAGCATATGTTCCCAAAAGAGTTCTGTTGGGTCCGTATCACCATAGTGATGAAAATGTTAAAATATATAATTACTTCCTCATGCAGAAGTTAGACAAATAGTTAAGTGGAATTAGTTGAGTTGAGTTACAGTTAGATTTGGTGAGTGAGTTAGAGAGTGAGTTAAGCGAGTTGATTAAGTTCAGTTGTGTGAGAGTGTGTGCATGTCAATTAGATTAAATACCCTTCACAGGTTCAATGTATTAAGAGAGAAAGAGAGAGTTTTATGATTCAGAGTTTTAGATTAATTGAAGAGTCGCAGCTCATTGTTCATGTGTGAAATCTTAGCGTTATTTATGTGATTGAATCCTCTACCTTTCCAACAAATTGGTATTAGAGCGAGGTCACAGAGAACGGAAGAAAAACGGATTAGCAATCGTCCGTGTGTGAGAAGGAAATTTTTTTTCCGCGTTTTTATGCTATAACGCCGTTGTTAATTAAAGACAGAGCCTTATAATGCGGGTTCCCACTGTAGAGAACCGCGTTAAAAATGAAAACCTTAACGCGATTTTGGAGCACGCGGGCGCCTTGCCTTTTCCAGTGCGTTAAGGCACTAACGCAGCACCATGTATCGAGAAGTGCATTAGCATGCTATCATATTCATGTTCGACCATGTTAATGACTTGAAAGTCAACCAAGCAAGGATTTTTGAATACGTAGTATTCTTAAAAATCATATGAAAAGATTTTTTATAAAGCATTCTTTATAAAAAAGAGTTTTTAAAAAGCATGCGAGGGGTTTAAAAAGGGAAATTTCAAAGGATTTTTGAAAAGTTTTTTTTAAAAGTGGGGATTATAATAAGGTATTTTTTTTAACAAGGGATTTTAATATATAAAGATTTCTATATAAAAGTTTTTTTTTTAAAAGAAATTGTTTATATAAAAGATCAAACCTAGGGTTTTATTGGAAGGTTATTGGTTGAGCTTTGTAAAGCACATATAAAAGAAGAAATTTTTTAGGATTTCAGCAGTGAACTTTTGTTTGAAGAAAGATGGCTACAAGCAGCTTCCAGCCACAAATTCCTTCTTTCACAGGGAAGGATTATGATGTGTGGGCCATTAATATGGAGACCATGCTAAAAGTGCATGATGTCTGGGATCATGTCAAGTATGGGTTTGTAGAACCTAAAGATGATGCAGAAGAATGAGCCCTCAGTAATGCAAAGAGAGAATAGTGGAAGAAAGATAAGCGAAAGAATGCACAAGAATTGCTACTAATCCAGCAGGGAGTAGATCGAGCCATGTTCCAGAAGATCATGATAACCTCGTTAGAAAAGGAGGCATGGGACACCTTGGCGACAAGCTATCAAGGTATGGCCAAAGTTAATATTGTTAAATTGTAGAATACTAGGAGAGATTTCGAAATTCTGCAGATGAAGGAGACAGAGGACATTGATTCCTTCATGAATAGGGTCATGTCTGTTTTCAATCAGTTAAAAATCTATGGCGAAGATATTAAAGATCGAACAGTGATCGAGAAGGTTCTTCGATCCCTGTCTACCAAATTTGATGTTGTGGTAGCAGCCATAGAAGAAGCAAAGGACTTGGAAAAACTCACAATTGATGAGTTGATGGGATCCCTTCTATCGCATGAAGCAAGGATAGATAGAAATAAGGATTCCACTTTGGAAACAGCCTTCCAAAGTCAAGTCTATATTTCAAAAGGTCGAGGCAAAGGTCGATCGAGAGGCAAAGGACGAGGCAGCAACTATGGCAGTCACAGAGATGGCCGAGACGATCATGAGCATCAACATGGAAGCAGCAGCAGCAGAAGCTTTCATAACAATCAAAGGTCTGACAAATCTAAGGTAAAGTGCTTTTACTGCAATAGATTTGGTCATTATGCTTGTGATTGTAGGAAGAAGATTGCAGATCAAGGCAATCAGAGAGCTAATGTTAGTACAGAGAATACTGACTCTATGTTTCTAGCATGCAACACCATGCATGCACCGTCTGATAAGGTCTGGCTATTAGACAGTGGTTGCAGTAACCACATGACAGGCAACAAGGATTTGGTTGCTAATTTGGATGTCTCAGTGAAGACAGAGGTAAAGTTGGGGACTGACAAAACCATGGCTGTAGATGGCAAAGGAGTGGTCAACATTATGACCAAGCAGGGGGAGCCAAAGACCATATCAAAGGTATACTATGTCCTTGGACTCAAACACAATTTTATTAGTGTTGGTCAACTAATGCAGAAAGGATACAAAGTTATCTTTCAGGGGCAACAGTGTGTTATTTACGACAAATCCCCAAGCAAGCAGTTGATTGCAAAGGTGCAGATGACGAGGAACAGACTCTTTCCTCTCATTATGAACTACAATGATCAGGTTAGTTCTTTTACAACTGCATGTTCTGATGCATACTGGTTATGGCACTTTCGGTTTGGACACTTGCATTTTTCCGGGTTAAGATTGTTGCAGCAGAAACAGATGGTGAGAGGTTTACCTTCCATCAAAGAACCTACTAGCACGTGTGAGTGTTGCATCTTGGGAAAGCAACACCGTGAAATTTTTCCGAAAGGAGTTTCTTACAGAGCAAAGAAACCACTTGAATTGGTGCATACCGACTTGTGTGGACCTATGAGGACACAGTCGATTGGTGGAAGTTGTTACTTCCTCACCTTTATTTATGATTATAGTAGGAAGACTTGGGTTTACTTTTTGAAGCAGAAGTCTGAAACTTTTGCAAAGTTCAAAGAGTTCAAAGCTTTGGTGGAGAACCAAAGTGATCGACAGATCAAGGTATTGAGATCTGATCGTGGTGGCGAATATGATTCGAAGGCATTCCATGAGTACTGCAAACAACATGGAATCAGAAGACAGTTTACAACCAGATACACACCACAGCAGAATGGTGTAGCAGAGAGGAAGAACCGAACAATCATGAACATGACAAGGAGCATGTTGAAAGCAAGACACTTGTCTAATGAGTATTGGGCAGAAGCAGTTGCATGTGCTGTTTATGTGATAAACAGATCTCCTACAAAGAGTGTGATGAACAGAGTTCCAGAAGCAGCATGGTCAGGTATGTCTTGCAGTGTTTCTCATTTCAGAGTTTTTGGATGTGTAGCCTATGCACATGTGCCTAAGCAAATAAGAGGCAAATTAGATGATCAAAGTGAAAAATGTATATTTACTGGTTATAGTGAGCAGTCAAAAGCTTACAAACTGTATAACCCTGTCACAAAGAAGACAATCATTAGCAGAGATTTTGTGTTCAAAGAACAAGAGTCATGGAATGGGACTGTAGACACACTAACCGATGCTCAAACACCATTGATGGAGGATGATCTTGTAGAAGAAGAGGAGCAGCAAGAACCAAAAGAGCAGACACCAAATAGAGTCACACCAACAAGGACTCCCAAATTTTCATACCAGCATGGATCTTCCAGCAGATCCATAGATCAGAATTCTCCAAGCAGCGAATCAGGTAAGAAAAATATGAGAAGTTTGAAAGATATTTATGATGATTTAGATGTTAGTTCAAATTTTGCATTGTTGGCATTCCAACCTTCTTCGTTTGAAGAAGCAATCAGAGATGACAATTGGGTGCAAGCCATGGATGAAGAGATGAATTCAATTGAAAAGAATGATACATGGGATTTGGTTGATTTACCAAACGATAAAAATCTCATTGGTGTGAAGTGGGTGTACAAGACTAAAGTGAATGAGAAAGGTGAGATTGACAGATTTAAAGCAAGACTTGTAGCCAAAGGATTCTCGCAGCAACCGGGAATAGACTTTGGAGAAACATTTTCTCCGGTAGCCAGATTGGATACTGTAAGAGCAGTTCTAGCGACAGCAGCTCAGAACAAGTGGAAAGTGTATCAGATGGATGTCAAATCAGCCTTCTTGAATGGAATTTTAGAAGAAGAAATTTATGTGCAGCAGCCTCCAGGTTATGAAGTTGAAGGAAAAGAAGATAAAGTTTACAGATTGAAGAAAGCGCTCTATGGACTGAAGCAAGCACCTAGAGCATGGTATAGTAGAATCGACAGTTATATGATCAAGAATGGATTTTGCAGAAGCAGCATTGAGCCTACCTTATACAAAAAGGTAAATGAGCATGGACAGATTTTGATAGTTTGCTTATATGTTGATGATATGATCTTTACAGGTGATCTTGAAATAGATGAATTTAAAGCAGCCATGATGAAAGAATTTGAGATGACAGATCTAGGTCTCATGAAATATTTTCTTGGCATTGAAGTTGAGCAATCTGAAAAAGGCATTTTTATTTGTCAAAATAAGTATGCAACAGATTTGCTGAAAAGATTCAGGATGGATAATTCGAAACTTGTACCTACACTAGTTGCAACGGGTACAAAGTTAAGTAAGGATGATGAAGGGGCAGATGTCAATCCAACTCTATTCAAAAGATTGGTTGGCAGCCTCATGTATCTCACAGCTACAAGACCAGATATTATGCAGGGAGTGAGTTTGATTTCCAGATTCATGGAGACTCCAAAAGACACACATTGGAGTGTTGGAAAAAGAATTCCGAGATACATAGCAGGAACCAGAGATTATGGCATAATGTATGCAAGTACAGAAAAGAAAGAATTGATTGGATATACAGATAGTGATTTTGCAAGAAGTTTGGATGATCGGAAGAGCACATCCGGTTATGTTTTCCATCTCGGTTCAGGAGTGATAGCATGGGCATCTAAGAAGCAGCCTATTGTTACACTATCATCAGCAGAAGCAGAATATGTAGCAGCGACTTCAGCAGCATGTCAAGCAGTATGGTTAAGAAGAGTATTGGATGGACTCAAGTAGAAACAACAAGGATCAACAACGATATACTGTGACAACACATCAACGATTGCACTATCCAAGAATAGTGTGTTTCATCAAAAGAGCAAGCATATTGATACTAGATATCATTTTATTCGAGAACTTGTGAACAATGGAGAAGTTCACTTGAAGCCTTGTAGAACGAGTGATCAATTGGCTGATATATTTACAAAGCCATTAGCAGTAGATTTGTTTGAGTTTCATAAAAGAAACTTGGGTGTTGTAAGCCTAGCTGAGACATAGACCAGCAGGCATGTTTGAGTTGTCATGAGTTATGTTTTAGTTTAGCGGTCATAATTAAGGGGGAGTGCTAAAATATATAATTACTTCCTCATGTAGAAGTTAGACAAATAGTTAAGTGGAATTAGTTGAGTTGAGTTACAGTTAGATTTGGTGAGTGAGTTAGAGAGTGAGTTAAGCGAGTTGATTAAGTTCAGTTATGTGTGAGAGTGTGTGCATGTCAATTAGATTAAATACCCTTCACGGGTTCAATGTATTAAGAGAGAAAGAGAGAGTTTTATGATTCAGAGTTTTAGATTAATTGAAGAGCCGCAGCTCATTGTTCATGTGTGAAATATTTGCGTTATTTATGTGATTGAATCCTCTGCCTTTCCAACAGAAAAGCTTCCTCCAATGGAGGAGTACAAAGCAAGAGTCGTCAGTAGAATGACGATGAGGTTTAAACATGTGAGGAATCTCGCAAATGATCCAGATTGTATCATGGAGTTCTTCTATGGTGCAACAGAGGAGATCGTGAAGCTACATAAAGGAATCAGGGATAGCTATAAAGAAAAAATCAATTGTGGTGACGAGGCACTCGCTAGAATGCTAACTTTGGATGGATGTTTTATTTTAGAAATATTGAGGACTTTGAGTGGTGACTCACTACCAGGAAGTAGTCATTTCTATGAACCATTATATGAACCACTTTTTGAGGGGGGGTAAAATACTTTATACTGGAAAGGATATCCTCGAGGACATTTTGAAGCTCGAAAATCAAATTCCCTTGAAGATTTTCCTAGAGCTACTAAAATTGGAGCTCAACTCCACAAATATTGATCCTGTGAAGATAAAGCTTTTCGAAATGTTGTTCCCACCGTTGTCACATCGACGATCATTATTGTCCTTGCTCTACCCTTTCAACTACGAAAAATATCAAAATCTATGCTCCTCATGGCCTCCAGATGAAGAAGTTCATCATCTTCTTGGTTTTATCCACAAAATCATTGTATCTCATCATTCTGATAATGGTGATCAGCATGCGAGGAACAATGCAAGGGGTGACATCACAAATTCCCATAATGGCTACACATACCTGCCTAAGATAATGCAAGGGGTGTCATGGCATACTCCCATAATGGCTACACAAGTACCACCGTCACGAAACGTGATGCAAAGGGTGACATTGCATGCTATCATATCCATCGCGCAATGTCTTTAGCAAATGCTGGGTTCAAATTCCAGCCATGCGACGGAAGCATTGCAAATATTAAATTTGACCAGAAGAGCACCACATTTTTCCTTCCTTCGATCACCATCGGAGACTCCACTAAGACAATTTTCTGTAACCTAATTGCTTTTGAGATGTGAAAACCATCTGAATTCAATTACGTTTCGCTTTACATGTGTTTGATGGACCAGTTAATTGACTCCGAAGGAGACGTGTCTTTGCTTAGAAAAAGGGGCATCATTACAAACGACTTTGGGAGCAACGGAGAGGTTTCCAAGCCCTTCAACGACCTATGCAAGGGAGTCACTGTGAATCTACAAGAGGCCTTCGCTCAACTGACAGAAAAAGTTAATAAGCAGTGTTGAAATTTCTGAGAATTCCAGAACAAATCACAGAGATAATAATTCTCTCCTTTGAACATAGAGAATAAAAAAATTTGCTCACTGCCAGACAGAGGTTTCAAAAAAAACACTTTGATTCCATTCACTGTAAAATCTATTCCAAAAGAAAAAACTTCCTCTAACAGAGGGATTACAAACTGCTACAAAAAGCAGTGCTTAAAAAAATGCTCTGTCTCTCTGTTACAAAAAAAAAATTGCTTTAACACACTACTATGTATATATTAATAGCCTCTGTTTCATTAAGCCTTCGGGCTCTCTCTGTGTAAATGAAAAAAATGCACACACTATATTAAAAGACATTACATAACATATATATTATAAATATTACATATTTATAATATATACCAAAGTTAACAAACATTGCGGTAATAAAAAAAAAAATATGTGATTAAGTTTTTTTTTAATTTATTTAGGCCTCATACTCCACCGCATAAAACAAAACCATAGTTTAAAAACTATAGAACCGGATTTCAAACTTAAATAAACCATATTGCAAAAAAATTCTCATCACAAATCTGTGTGACATCACAAAGCCCAAACTCCATGCGAACACAATGTTATTGGCCAGCGCTGGGCCCCATCGGATCTCAAACCATAAACTGAACTATGTTTTATAAAAGTTCGCATAACAAAAACCTGTGATGACGTCAAGCCAAAATGTTATGCGAAAACTTTATGAAATCCATTTTATAAAATTTCGGGTCCGGATTTCCATTTTGTCGAGTCGGCTTCAAACTTATGTGAGAAATTTTTATTGGTCCACGTTGATTGTCGTGGCTGTTGAGTTGGCAAGTGGGACCGTATGCAATCATGACCCAATTCAAAGATTTAAACACTGTCGTGTAAATTATAAGTTGGTTGGTGAGGGCTTTATGACGAGAATAGATTTGTTTCAGAGAACTGTGGTGGCATGGTTAAGCCACCAAAACATTCAATGTAAAACTAGCTATTCCAAATCCATTAAACCAAAAATTTCAGGCCTCGTAAATCCAGTGATAGCGTGCAAACAAACTTTAAAAAAAAAAACAACGTTTCCGCATTCGTCCTTCTGCTGCAGCAGCTGAAATTAATATTTCAACACTCCCCCTTAAGTTCAACTGTTGGGTTATCTGTCATACCCATGCACTTCCTCAAGTATTCAAAGCTTTTTTTCCCCAATGGCTTTGTCAGTATATCTGCAAATTTCTCCTGAGTCCTGCAATTTTTTAAAATAATTTCTCCATTGTTCACTAGTTCCCTGATGTAGTGAAACTTAGCATCTATGTGCTTTGTCCTTTTGTGAAACATAGAATTTTTAGACAATGCTATGGCTGAGCTATTGTCACAATAAATTACTATGTCTTTTACCTGTTCTTGACATAAACTCCTCAACATTCTTCTCATCCACACTGCTTGACATGCTGCTATTGTAGCTGCCACATACTCTGCCTCTGCTGTAGACAATGCTACAATAGGTTGCTTTTTAGATGCCCATGAAATAGCTCATGAACCCATATGAAAAACATAAACAGAAGTAATTTTCCAGTCATCAATACTTCCAGCCCAATCACTGTCAGTATAACCAATTAATTCTGAATTTTCTGAAGTAGTATACAAAATCCCATACCTTTTTGTTCCTTTAACATACCTCAGAATTCTCTTTGCTTCCTGCCAATGTGATTCTTTTGGTCTCTCCATGAATCTAGAAATTTAACTAATAGCATGCATAATATCAGGACTAGTTGCAGTCAAATACATAACACTGCCAACTATGCTCTTGTACAAGCTAGGATGAAAATCCTTGCTGTTGTCCTCTTTGCTGAGTTTTAATCCCATTATTGTGGGTGTTATTGCTGCTTTGCAATCCTGCATGTTAAATCTTTCTAAAACTTCATTTACATACTTAGCTTGAGAAATAAAAATCTTCTTTTCATTTTTCTCTACTTCTATTCATAAGAAGTATTTCAGCAAGCCCATATCAGTCATCTCAAATTCATCTTTCATGACCTTTTTAAAATTTTCAATGAGGTAATCATCATTACCTGTGAAGATCACATCATCAACATATAAGACAACAATCAGCATCTTACCATCTTTCTCTTTGATGTATAATGTGGGTTCTCCTTCACACTTTTCAAACCCATTTTCCAGTAGATAGGAATCTATCCTACTATACCATACTCTTGGTGCTTGTTTCATCCCATAAAGAGCTTTCTTCAATCTGCAAACTTTGTGATTTTGGCCCTTTTTCTCATAGCCTAGAGGTTGTTCAACATAAACCTCTTCCATTAACACTCCATTTAAAAATGTTGATTTTACATCCATTTGGTAGACCTTCCATTTTTTTTGTGCTGCTATGGACAACACTTCTCTTACTATTTCCATTCTTGCAACTGGTGCAAAAGTTCCCTCATAATATCTTCCATGTTGCTGCTTATAACCTTTGAAAACAAGTCTACCCTTGTGTCTCTCAATCTTACCTTCAGCATTACTCTTGGTCTTGTGAACCCATTTAACTCCAATAACTTCCTTACCTTTTGGGAGTTAAACCAAATCCCATGTTTTATTTCTTTCTATGCCATTAATTTCTTCATCCATAGCTTCTATCCTATATTTTATAGCTTCTTCAAAATGAATAGGATCATCAACATGACAATATAAAGAAAATAAAGAGTTCATACCTTCATTTGCTGCCTCTTGCTCATAAATGTCATTTAAATTTCTGAATCTTGTTCCTCTTTCATTTGGTGTACATGTGCTTGAAGTAGCACTCAAATCAGCTCCTTGTGGTGTGCTTGGAGAAGCACTCTCATTAATTCTCAAGGGTGTTCTTACTCCAACTTGTGGTGTCCCTTGCTACCCTTGTGTTGGTGGAGGTAGTGGTGCTAATGATGGATGTATTTCAGCCATATCATCCTCATTTTCATCATGAGACAAACAATTCTGTACATTGACTGTTTTCTCAATGCTTCCATCCCAAGCTTCTTCTTCAATGAAATGAACATCTCTACTCACAATAAATTTCTTGGTGGATGGGTTATACAACCTGTAAGCTTTGGATTCCTCACTGTATCCAATAAAAATATATTTCTCCCCCTTGTTGTCCAACTTATTCCTTAGCTGATCTGGAATGTTTGCATAAGCCACACAACCAAAAACTTTCATGTGGGTGACTCCTTGTTTTATCCCACTCCATGCTTCTTCCGGGAATTTATTCATCACTAATTTTGTTGGGCATCTATTTAGTACATATGCTGCACAATGTACAGCTTCGACCCAATAATAATTTGGAAAATGTTTTTCCTTTAGCATACTCCTTACCATATCCATGATTGTCCTATTTTTCCTTTCAACAACACCATTTTGCTGCGGTGTATACCTTGTTGTAAATTGCTTATGTATGCCATTTTCTCTGCAAAAATGAAGAAATTATTTAGAGATATATTCACCTCCTCTATCAGTCCTAAGGAATTTTATATGCTACCCACTTTGGTTCTCAACAAGTGCTTTGAAATTGCAGAATTTTTCAAACACTTCACTTTTATTTTTCAAAAAATAAACCCAAGTTTTTCTTGTAAAATCATCAATAAAAGTTAACATATAGTGGCTTCTTGCAAGTGGTGGTGCTTTCATTGGTCCACACAAATCTGAATGGACAATTTCCAAGGGTGCCTTTGCCCTTATACTTTTCCTTGATGGAAAACTTTCTTTGTGTTGTTTACCCAAGATACAACCTTCACAAAGGCTGTCCGGTTTCTCAATCAATGGTAATCCTCTTACCATTCCTTTTCTATGTAACAAATTAAGACCTCCAAAGTTGAGATGTCCAAATCTCAAGTTCCATAACCAATTATCATCTTTTTCTTGTCTTTGGAAAGCCTCTTCTGTCACTTCTGCCATTTCTTCTCCATTCTTCAAATATGTCGTCATCCTAAGAGGGAACATTCTGTTCCTTGTCAATTTTATTTCAGTAATACATTGTTTTCTTAGAGGTTTATCCATGATGGTGCATACATCATATTCAAAGAAAACATTGCAGCCCTTTTGAATGAGATTCCCAATGCTTAACAAATTACATTTCATACCTGGTACATAATATACATCATATATGCTCTTCTTTTCTCCCTTCTTTGTCAAGACATTTATTATGCCTTTTCCTATGACAGAAATCTTACTATCTGTTCCCAATGTGACTTGAGACTTCACATTTTCATCTAAAAAAGAAAACATAGCAATGTTTCCTGTCATATGGTTGCTACATCCTGAAACTAGAAACCATAAATCTTCACTCTTTTCCTTAGCCATATTAGATGCTAAAAACAATCTATCTTGGCTGATATTTTCTCTAGTGAAATTTGCACTGGGTCTATTACCCATATCATTCAGCTTCTTCCTACATTCATTTGCATAATGCCCATATTTTTTACAATAATCACACTGGAAATTGGATTTGTCATACCTTTGTCCATGAGCATGTTGTTGTCCACCTTGCTGGCTGCTGCTTTGGCCTTGGTTCTAATTTTGATTGCTACCCTTTCCTTGAGCATTTTTTGGGCTATTTCTTCCTCCTCTGTTTTGGCTTCTGCATCTTCCTCTCTTGTTTCCTCTGCCTTGACCTCTTCCTCTTCCAAAGGACATTTGGGTCTTGAAGGCATGCTCCAAAGATGAGTTTTCATTTCTACCCAATCTTTGCTCATGTGTCATCAGTGATGCATGAGGCTCATCAAATGAAAAGTTTGAGAGATCCTTTGTCTCTTCTATGGTGGTGACTATAACATCAAACCTTGAGGGTAAGCTCCTCAAAAATTTCTCCACAATCCTTCTTTCTTCAAGTGTCTCTCCATGAGACCTTATCTGTGTGACCATTCCAA
This sequence comes from Pinus albicaulis, assembly GCA_034641835.2. NCBI lineage: Eukaryota > Viridiplantae > Streptophyta > Pinopsida > Pinales > Pinaceae > Pinus > Pinus albicaulis. The sequence continues at coordinate 24,341 of JAXQQM020080738.1, forward strand.
TCACATGGGTGAAGAATGAGTCTATGTTATCAGACTCCTTCATGCAAAGACTCTCAAAATATCTCCTCAGCAATTGTATTTTTGTTGTCTTTACTTTCTCCATGCCTTGATAGGTTGTTTTGAGAGTATCCCATGCTTATTTGGATTTCTTAGCTGATGCTATCCTTGGAAACACACTTTCATGTACTGATTGATAGAGATAGAAGAGGGCTTTAGAGTCCTTCTTCTTATTGCTCTTCAACAAGTCCTTCTCTACCTGTGTTAAGGCATTAAACTCATTTTCATCTTCTCGTTCTTCAAAACCATACTCAACAAGTTCCCATAAGTCTTGAGAGGCAAACAAGGCTCTCATGGTGATTGTCCAATAATCATAGTTCTTCCCATTGAATTGTCGGTGCTGAGCATTACCAATACTCATGCTTGTGCTGGCTCCTGCCATGCCTAGCACTCTGAACTATGCTTTAAATCTTGACTGTGATTCTTAAAATAAATCGACCGTCTTCAAACAGTAACACAAATTTTGTTTTGAGAAATACCTTGGATTTTGGCTGAGCCTTCACACTGCTGGATAAACTGCTGCAGCAAAAAAAATCCTTCCTTCAGCTTCTTTGACACCTTCAAGGAGCCTATACTAGCTATGATACCATGTTGAAGTTTCTGAGAATTCCAGAACAAATCACAGAAAGAAAAATACTCTCCTTTGAACACAGAGAATAAAAAAAATTGCTCACTGCCAGACAAAGGTTTCAAAAAAAATGCTTCTATTCCATTCACTGTAAAATCTATTACAAAAGAAAAAAATTACTCTGACAGAGGGATTACAAACTGCTACAAAACGCAGTGCTTAAAAAAATGCTCTGTCTCTCTGTTATAAAAAAAAAAAATACTACTTTAACACACTGTTGTGTATATATTAATAACCTCTATTTCATTAAGCCTTCGGGCTCTCTCTGTGTAAATGAAAACAATGCACACACTATATTAAAAGACATTAAGTAACATATATATTATAAATATTACATATTTATAATATATATGTATATAACCAAAGTTATCAAATGTTGCGGTAATAAAAAAACTATGTGATAAAGTTTTTTTAAATTTATTTAGGCCTCACACTCCACTGCATAAAACAAAACCATAGTTTAAAAACTATAGAACCGGATTTCAAACTTCAATAAACCATATTGCAAACAAATTCGCATCACAAATCTGTGTGACATCACAAAGCCCAAACTTCGCGCAAATGCAATGTTATTGGCCAGCGCTGGGTCCCATCGGATCTCAAACCATAAACTGAACTATGTTTTATAAAAGTTCGCATAACAAAAACCTGTGATGACGTCAGGCCAAAACGTTATGCGAAAACTTTATGAAATCCATTTTATAAACTTTCGGGTCCGGATTTCCATTGTGTCGACTCGGCCTCAAACTTATGCGAGAAATTTCTATTGGTCCACGTTGATTGTCGTGGCTGTTGAGTTGGCAAGTGGGACCGTATGCAGTCGTGACCCAATTCAAAGATTTAAACACTGCTGTGTAAATTATAAGTTGGTTGGTGAGGGCTTTATGATGAGAATATACTTGTTTCATAGAACTGTGGTGGCGTGGTTAAGCCACCAAAACGTTCAATGTAAAACCGGCTGTTGCAGAGCCATTAAACCAAAAATTTCAGGCCTCATAAATCCAGTGATAGCGTGCACACAAACTTTAAAAAAAAACAACGCTTCCGCATTCATCCTTCTGTTGCAGCAGTTGAAATTAATATTTCAACAAGCAGTACAATAATAAATTTAGGGTCCAATTGACTGAGCTTGTGAACGAGTATTTCTCTTCTCTGTGGAAAACTCTAGGTATGTTGGGAGGAATTGCTCTAATGTTGCTCACCACTTTGCAGACCATCTTTGCCATACTCACAGTATATAAGTAGCCTCTCCTTTTTCCTTTTTTCTAGTAAATGATTTCAATAATGTGAATCGTGTCTGAGGCATGAGGTTTACAGTTATATTTAGTGATTTGTGTGCCGTTGGCTATAGCAACGGCTGTGAAGAATGTTTTGTTTTGTATTGTTCTTTAATATTGAAGAATTTTTTATTTTGTATTGTTCTTTAATATTGTTCACCAGAAAATATGGATTCTGGTGATGTTGATTCGGTTTCATTTTTGTTATGACACTGCAAATAAATGTATGGTGCAACGTCATGTTTCGTTTTGGTAACAATGCATGGTCTTCCACAACTATCTATCTGGTGCTTGAGTAAATGAAAATGTTATATGACTAATGATGATTTCCAGGAAATTTTTTCTTTTGAATCGATGAGTTTTACATTTCATTTTACTAAGTCATGAATGATTATAGAATCGTAATGAATGTCTAAGTTTGAAAGCCTCTTTTTTGTGCGAGAGTAATGATTTCTTTGTGGCTGCATTACATAACTTTCTTCCTTACTTTCTTCCTTTCCATAAGGTGGAGGATGAATAATATATTTATGGTTTTTAGGTTTTTGTGGTTATTATTTTTTGTAAATTTTTTTGGATTATTTATAGTATCAAAAAACATTTGTCTTCAGGACAAGATAAGAATGAAGAGTGAAAAAAAGACGCACAAGTTAACCTGTGCGTCCTTTTTTTCCTCTTCAAAAGATAAAAATGAAAAGTGAAAAAAAAATGCATAGGTTAACCCGTGTGTCCTTTTTTCACTCTTCATTAAGTGAATGAAAAATCCAGACCCTTTTTCCCTCTTCATTCCGTGAATGAAGAATCCAGAGAATTTTACAATGAATGAATAACATAATTTTTAAAACTAGCATTGTCGAAGATGTTAAATTATAGAATACCATGAAAGTGCTGCCAAACCATCTGTACACCATCATCACGTGCATCACTCACAAACAATATGCACCCAGTGTTTAAGGAGTGTATAAATAAGGATAACGTTTCTGTGCAATGTAATATGAAGGCATACTAAACGAGAAGACGTTGTCTTCAATTATATAAATATTAGGCATTTTAAAATAAAAAAAATGTTTTTATCATTGTGTGAATTATATAATTTAAGAATTTTAATAATTTTTTATAAAATTTTGTATAATTTTTTTTCTTAAATTATACTCTAAATACTCCGAATTGCTTTATGAATAGAAGTAAGCTAATTTTTTAGAGGGATAAAAAACATTTGTTTATATGTTTATATAGTGTATCGGTGCATTATCAAAAACATCAATTTAGAACATCAATTTTTTATTTTTAATAGAGTTAAGTAATAATTATATGAGAAAAAATTTCATAGCAATTTATGAGTGAGCAATGGCTGGATAATCCTATTATAATTCCTCTCAAAGCACTAGATGAATTTAGACCCATGAAAGACCAACTTGTAGGAATATTATGTAGCTCTATACTAATTTCATCACATATTTTTCATAGATTCCTAAGCACAAAATACATCTCAACTTTTAGCCTCCATTTTTCTCTTGAGAATACATCCAACCTTGTATCCTTCATTTTTCTCTTGAGTAAGATATTTTTAGCTTTTCCTACGAGGCCTCACATGTTAACATATAATACCTTCATATGGTCTCTTTTTAAAGGGCTCGTCTTTCTCTAGGGGTCACTCTAGAAATTAACTTCAATCCACCCTCTAAGAATTATTTGGAGGCCTTTTCTTGAGCATATTTTAAGGAGAATTTGTGACTTGATTTTAAGTGTCTTGGATATTAAATTTTTTTGAACCCCAATCCCTTTTAAGGAACCCAATATTGGTTGAAATACTTTGATCATAGAAGATAGTCTTCATGACTCGAAGAGGAGGGATTACATACTAAAGAGGAGACCTCATTTTTCGGTGGATAATTTTCCATCTGATTTCTACCTATAGGAGCCAAGGTAGAAGGAAGGGAGGCAAGGGCCATCTAATTAAAGGGGAAAGGATATTAATTGAACAAATTAGAGAGAAACACCCCACCCACCCCATTCCCCTCGCTATAAAAATTTACAACTATGAACCACGAGACAAAATAATTAATAGGATCAAAGCTAAAAGAATGCTTAGAAGAATGTATGCTTCCATAGTCCATAATAATTAATGGTGATATTTCTAGATATTGTTACCGAGTGATTGGATTGAGAATATTTTCCAATGTTTGAGGTGGAATCTCCACCCATCCTCGAGGACCAAAGAAGCAGAGTGATTAGAAAAGAGTGAGCATATATTCCAATGACAGCATGGTTAGCTTTTATGTGGTCTCATTGTTCATTAAAATCCATGTGACAGAAATCCTTGATCTAATCGACAACCTTATTGGTCCTAAAACCATTAACCTCATTAAAATATTCATCACCTCCACATTCTTATATCTCCAACAATTGTAAATATCTTCATGGAACATTTTTAAGTTAAAACCATCAACTTATAGCACCTTAATCCAAAAATTTTGTAGCGTTTTGTGGACGATACCTTTTTGGCCTAATCTCATGGGATTCCTACCCTTCATGAATACTTGGAAAACCTCAACAACTTGTTATCCTACGTTCAATTTACCATGGAGTTAGAAGAAAACTTTGCTTTATTGTTTCTAGATGTGTTGGTATCTCATGGTCGTGCTAGTTCACTTTTTCATCAACTATATGACAAAGTGATCCATACAAATCAATACCTCCATTTTTTCTCCCATCACCATACTTCCCAGAAATTTTCCATCTTTAAAATTGTCTTTTCCATAGCCATTCACATCTTTGATCCCCAATTCCTCTCTCAAGAGAATTATCATCTTAAGAAAGATCTTAAAAATAATGGTTATTCCTCTAGCCAAATCAGTAATGCTTTCTAGGAAACTCGTCTTTCTTCCTCTAAGAAACCTGAAAACCTCTCCCTTAGATCCATGATTGCACTTCCCTATATAAAATGAACCATTAATCATATCTCTAAAAATTTAGCGAAGAAAAAAATTAAAACTCTCTTCAAACCATTCAATACTTTAAAACTGTTATTTAAATCTACCAAATATCAATTGGATTTATTGACACACCCTAGAGCTTATAATATTCCATGCTTCTATTGGCATTCTTACATTGGTCAAACTAGTAGATTAGTAAAATAGTGTCTAAAATAACACATGGTAGATACATATCATAATCACTTTTCAAAATCTTCCTCTACTAAACATTCTTTCAAATATAAAATTCTTATATGCTTTGACCAAGCTAAAATCCTCACCCGCAACCCCTTCTATTTCACTGGAATTATACATATGAATAATTTTAATAGGGAAGATGCCTACAAATTAAGCCATTCCTAGAAACCTATAATTCAAAACCTTAAACTTTGATTTTTCAAAACCCCCTCCTTCCCATTTTTAATAATTATAATAATTATTACCATTTCTTTATTTATTTTTCTTTATATTTAATTCACGCTAGCCTCTAATTTTTCACTCTTTTCACCTTCATTTATATAAAAAAAATTGCTTTAATTATTTCTTTAACCACCCTAGATTCATGTTAGCTCGAGATCTACCAAGCACCGAGGGGATCAATTCTGTTTTTAATCTAAAAGGGGTTTGCACCTTAGGAGATTTGATCTCTCTCTAGGTTTGGTAGATCTGGAGTTAAGATGGATCTAGGTTGGTTTAATTATTAATTCTAATTATTAATTTTATATTTTTGTTTATATTTTTATGTAATTTTATCAAGTCAAATTGTAATAATTAATAATTGTATTTCTTTAATTAATTTTTTATTTTTATTTTTATTTAATTTGACCTAAGCAAAACATCTCTTCCATACTCGATTGGAGAAGGATTGGAGAATGCGTGGGTTAATAGTGTGGGGTAAAAATAAAACATCTATTCCATACATCTCTTCCATATTGGATTGGAGAAGGCGTAGGTTAATAGAATGGGGTAAGACTATCTCTTCTTCCACACTAGGTTGGAGAATGTGTGGGTTAATAGTGTGGGGTAAGACTAATTTTCTTTTCGAGAATGAGGTTTCTAGTTTTGTACTACCTTAGATCCATCTTAACTCTTGATTTACCAAGAGAGATCAAATCTCTTTCCTTTCTAAAAGAGGTTTGCACCTCAAGAGATCTGATCCCTCTCTAGACTTGGTAGATCCAGACTTAAGATAGACTTAAGTTGGTTTTATTTTTAAAATAAAAATATTTAAATAGATAGAATCAAAAACCCTTCACTAAAAAATTTGTCTCAATATGAAAATATTTATTAAGATAGATATATTAATTATTTATTAATATAAATATATTGAATATTTATTACTATAAATATATTATTTTAAATAAAAATATATTTAAATAAATGTTGATTTTAAAAAATATAAAACAATCTAATTTAATTTAACTTCTCATATTGAATTTTAATTTCATAAAATTTTAGTTTCAAAATTTTATAAAATTTAAATCTAAAATTAAAATTTGAACTAAATTTCATATTTCAAATAAATTTAAATAATGAAAAATTTTTTTAATTATAAATCTTCGGGGAAATCACATAAGGAATTTTTGGAACGACGCGTTTCGAACTACCAACTGTAAATAAAAATTTAATTAAATTTAAGAAAATGAAAATTTTATTGGAGATGATTTTGAAATATAAATTTGTCGTTATTATGTTTTTTATTTATCACCATTTTTCACTTTATAATGATACATAAATTTACTTATTCTTTTATTAATTTTAATCAAATTATTTGAAACTAAAATATATTTCTAAATTTCTAAATTTAAATAAAAATTAATTTGAAAAAAGATAAAATATTTAATTTAATTACACACCCTGACTATTGTAATGTAATTTACTTTTATACATTTAAATAAAGTATAATAGATAAGAATATCATGAAAAAACCATGAGTTGTAAGAACTTAGAACCAAATCAATTAAATAATTTACCTTAATTTTATTTTAATTATTAATTTATTTTTTATTTAATTTAATTTTTTTATATAATTTGAATACAATATCTCTTCCATAGTCTCACGCATTCATTAAATTATTTAATAAAATTTCTATTTTTAATAATTTTAATAACTATTATCTTTTTATCATACACCTCTCTATTATACATTCTCGCTCTTTCCTTTTTCACTTTTTAAGAATTCCCCGTTAGTCTATAACAAGACTCTTTGTTAAGGAAAATCCAGGAAAAAGAGAAAAGAGGATATATAAGAAATATTGAAAGTAAGGATAAGAAATGTGAAAAAACCACGTGTTAATTAAAATTAATTATATGGAAAAATTGTAAACATAAATAAATTAATTAATTATTATAGAGAATTTATAAAGTTTTAGCAATTGATATTAATAATAATTACTATTATGGTTTTTATTAAAGATAATTATTGATAAAAGTTAATAATCATTATTATTATGAGTATTAATTGTCGAAGATAATGCAGCAGAACACTAAAAAACACACACAGCAATTAAACAATGAAGGCAAGAATTAACGTGGTTCACCCAACCAATCCGGGCTACATCCACCAAACAGAGGTACCGGCAATCTGATTCATCAACAGGAGATTACAACAGCAGATTTGCACATCTGCACTTCCTCTTCCACACACCTCACATCTCATCTTCATTTGCCTCTATAGGCTTACATTTTATAGATGTAGAGAAGAAACTGAATCATAAATTTTATCACAACATAATAGGATAAAATATCTCCTCTTGCTGATTTGATGCTATCAGTTTTGGAACAAACCCATTGTTGGCATTATCTATGAGATTTTCTCCAAATTAATATACAAAAAAAAATCTCAAAAATTTCCACCTTGACAACAATTAGCCTAATACCTCGTTCCTTTATTATTTTTATTTTCTTTGCAAGCCAAGAGAAGCCAGACACCATCGTAGCTTCTCTAATAACAATGATTTCGTGAACATGTCTGCACAATTTTCCTTTGTATGCACTTTTTCAAGAGAGACACCCAGTTCAGTTATACCCTGTCTTACAAAATGGTACTTAATAGGTATATGCTTTGATTTACTATGATAGGCTGGATTTTTAGCCAACTGAATTGCACTTTGACTATCACAAAATAACTTAATGTTGTCTTGCAACCTACCAAACTCACCAAACAAACCTTTCAACCAAACCGTTTCTTTGCAAGCATGTGAAGCATCTATGTATTCTGCTTCTATAGTGGATAAATGAACAATATTTTGTAGCTTTGACATCCAGCTAATAGCTCCACCTGCAAGAGTAAAGACATATCTTGAAGTTGACCTTCTCTTATCCAAATCACCTGCAAAATCAGAATCAACATATCTGCAAACAAATTCACTAGTTCTGTCATAAGTGATACAATAATCACTTGTGCCTCTAAGATACCGAAGCACCCATTTCACTCCTGACCAGTGTTCTTTCCCTGGATTTTCCATATACCTACTGACAACCGCAACTGCATGTGAAATATTTGGACGTGTACAAACCATCGCATACATCAAAGTTCCTACTGCATTAGCATAAGGTATTCGAGACATATATTCCTTTTCTTCATTTGTGTTAGGACATAAACTTCAAGAAAGCTTAAAATGGGAAGCTAAAGGAACTGAAACTGGCTTCACATTGTTCATACCAAACCTTAAAGAGTATTTTCTCAATATACTTCTCTTGTGATAACCACAGCTTACCATTGCTCCTGTCTCTGAAAATCTCCATGCCCAAAATTTGTCTTGCTACTCCTAAATCTTTCATATCAAACGTCCTAGCCATCTGAGCCTTTAACCTGTTGATCTCAGTTATGCTTTTTCTTTCTAAAAACATATCGTCAACGTATAACACTAAGATAATGAATATGTCATTACTTAATTTCTTAAAATAAACACAATGATAATATTCAATTCTTATATAATTTTGGCTCATCATGAAAGAATCAAATTTCTTGTACCATTCTCTCGACGACTGCTTCAGACCATACAATGACTTCTTGAGCCTGCAGACAAATTTCTTGTTGCGATTTTGAACAAACCCTTTAGGGTGTTCCATATAAATCTCTTCATCTAGATCTCCATGTAAGAATGCAGTCTTAACATATAGTTGTTGTAATTCTAAATCAAGTAAAGCAACTAATGCTAAGACAATTTGAATTGAAACAATTTTAACAATTGGTGAAAAGATCTCATGAAAGTCAATTCCTGCTTTCCGAGAAAAACCTTTTGCGACCAGCCTCGCTTTGTACCTGTTTTATTTATCATCAACGCCCCTTTTCAATTTGTAAACCCATTTACATCTTACAGTTTTTCTGTCTTTAGGAAGATCTACCAGATCCCATGTGGCATTCTTGTCTAATGCCTTCATCTCATCCTTCATAGCTTCTTTCCACTTATCAATGTTAGAACCTTCTACAGCTTCCTAATAGCATAAAGGTTCATCATCATTAGTGGTTAAAGCAACTAAAGTAACAAAATCATCATACCTTTTAGGAGGATGTCTAATTCTCGTGGACCTCCTTAAAGATGTTTCTGGTTCTTCTGCAATTTGCTGATTATTATCTGTAGGAACTTCTTCAGGATCTGCATCTGAAACTTGTTCATCTTGACTATCATCAGTATTTGAACTGGTTTCAAACTGAATATGTTGAAACTTAGGTACATTTTCCTGTTTCAATTTATTATCTACATCTGGATTATCAAGTGAAGATTCACTGAATTTAACATCTATGTTAATGATGATCTTGTGAGTAGTAGGTTCCCACAACCTGTATCCCTTAATCCCTTCACCATATCCAACAAAGATATATCTTTTAGATTTAGGATCTAATTTAGAATGCTGATGTTTCGGAATCAGAGCATATGCATCACAACCAAAAACTTTTAGTTTAAAATAATCACAAGGATGACCTTTCCATACCTCTTGAGGAATTTTGCATCCTATTATAGTTGATGGTGATCGATTTATCAAATAGCAAGTTGTAGATACTGCTTCTGTCCATAATTCCATCTGCAAATTGGCGTTACTCAGCATACTTCTTGCTCTTTCTAAGAGAGTCCTGTTCATGCGTTCAACAACTCCATTTTGCTGAGGAGTATAAGCAGTAGTTCTATGTCTTTCGATCCCAACCTCCTTGCAATATATATCAAATGCCTTTGAAGTAAACTCACCACCATTATTAGTTCTTAAACATTTAATGGTTCTTCCAGTGATGTTCTCTACTAATACTCTAAACTGCTTGAAAAATGTGAATCCATCAGACTTTATTTTTAACATGTAGACCCATACTTTCCTAGAGAAATCATCTATAAAAGATACAAAATATGATGATCCTCCATATGAAGTTGTAGGAGATGGACCCCAAACATCATAATGGATATAATCAAGGATTCCCTTACATGTATGCTTTCCAGTTTTAAATTTCTGCTTGCTTTTTTTCCCATATATATAATGTTTGTAGAAATCTAACTTAGAAGATTTTAAACTAGGAAGTAACATACGATCAGATAAAATTTTTAATACTCTTTCCCTCATATGGCCCAACTGTTGATGCCATAGTCGAATAGAATCATTGTCATTTTCAGATACAATAGAAGCATGATCTAACTATGTTCTTCCTTCTAACTGAAAAAGATTTCCAACCTTCTTTGCTTTCATTACTAATAGGATTCCTTTGTAAATTTTAATTACTCCACCTTCAATAAAAGTTTTATATCCATTTGTGTCTAACACTCCTAGAGAAATAAGATTTTTCCTGAGTTTAGGCACATGTCTTACATCAGTTAAGAATTAATTTGTCCCATCAAACATTTTAATCAGGATGCTTCCAATTCCCACAACATTACATGAGAAATCATTACCCATGTAAACAACTCCATCATTGATTGATTTATAAGATTTAAACCATTCTTTATGAATACACATGTGATTGGACGCACCAGAATATAATAGCCAATGTTGATCATGATTTAACAAACTAACTGATAGAACTTCATCACTTATACCCGAACCGGATGCCGAACCTGAACCTGTATCTGTCATGTTTGCCTCTTTATTTTCTGTTGAAGAGTCTCCTTTGGATGTTTGTTGTCTCTTCCAACAGTCCTTCTTCAAATGTCCCAAATATTTGCTGCAAAACCAACATTTTAGCTTACTCTTCTTCCCTTTCGATTTTGACCGAGAGTCGTTCTTCTGACTGAAGCATTTTTCTTTAGATCGACCTCTAACCATCATTGCTTCTGATGTAGAGGTTTCTAGATTTGACCTTTTCCTGGTTTCTTCAGACATCATAGCTCCATATTATATATATTTTTTTTTTCTTATGAGTGTTTCTAATTCAGTGTGTTCCCTTCATATGTAATAATTACATAATCTTAAGTGGCTCTTTCTTCCCATTTTTAAAAATCTGCTCATTCTTTTCTAATCACTACTAAATCTTATATGCTTATTCTTTTCTCATCACTTTGTTTTTTTGATATATTAAAAAGTCTTTTCTGATCACTTTATAAATTTGATACCAAAGAACAAATAAAGTATCCACTCAAAAAAATTAAACACTATCTTTAATCCAACCGCACATTGATGATATCCACAAACATCACTATATTAATAAAAAATGCACTCACACATTAATGACATCCAGAAATATCACTTATAATAAAAAATCACTATATAAATAAAAGAATGCATTCTCACAGTAATTTTATCCACAAAGATCACTATATTAATAAAAGAATGCACTCTCACATCAATGATACCCAGAAATAAATTATCGCTATTAATAAAAGAATGATTATCTATAGCGAAAGAATGATTATTTGTAACTAGCATCACTTCAACGCTTTTGCACCAGATCTCATTCACTTGGTTCATTTACTGATAAGGTCGGTTCAATTCTTCTTCCCACAATAGCTCCTTGGTCGAAAATTAATAAAAGAATGTAGTAATGAAATCCATAAATAATAGTACCGCTATTAATAAAAGCAGGTTTATCCGTAGCATGCATCACTTCCACGCTTTTGCACCATATCTAGTTGATTTGGTTCATTTGTTGATAAGGTCGGTCCAATTCTTTCTACCACAATACTTCTTTGGTTGAAAATTGCTTTTGACGTGTCATGATATCTAACTCTTCCCCAATCAGAATATCTCAAAACATTACTTCCATTATAGAAGCCACTCGCTGCGACAAAGAGGAGTCACTTCGATAGTGGTTAACCATATGCTGAAGCGTTAGACGCTATCATCTTCTTTTTCTCTAGTTCTGCTAATTTTTCTCATAAAAATGGCAGCATCCCACTCCCATTTCGAGACTAACGATGGACAGACATCGTAGCAGAAGAAACCGATAGATTTGTGTGTGGAGAAAAAAACGCAAGGAGAGATGAGCAATAAAGTTAAATAGAATTTGAATTTGGCCGCTCATCGCTTGCCATCGCCGTCGGTTGTATCAATATTTAGAGTTCCCAGCACCCTCATTACGGACATGGAAAAAATGGAAGCATATGTTCCCAAAAGAGTTTCCTTGGGTCCGGATCATCAAGATTTTGGTGAAAACAACCTCTGTACTCCAATGGGTGATCTCAAATCAAGAGCCCTGCAGAGGATGACGACGAGGTTCAATAAGGGGAATGATGGAAATATTATGGCGTTCTTCAATTGTGCATGGCAGTAAATGTTGAACCTGCAGTCCGAAGTCAGGGACAGCTATGAAGAAAATATCAATGGGCATGAAGAGGCCCTCGCTTTGATGCTAATTCTCGACGGTTGTTGTATTCTAGAAATATTGAGGACTCTGAATGGATGCCACCGAATACCAGGAGATGGTCATTACTATGAAAGACTTTTTGAGAGAAATAAGATTGTGTATACTAGGATGGATATACTGCCGGACATTTTAAAACTTGAGAACCAAATCCCCTTCATCGTTCTCTGAAAGCTGCTACAATTGGAGCTCAACTCCGCAGATATTGACGCACAGTGGAAGCATCTCAAAATGCTGTGTTCAGAGTTGTTGTTTACTTTCTACCCTTTCGACTATAAAAAGGAGCGTATCGAGGAATGGTCCTAGCTGCAAACAGATGGAGTTGTTCATCTTCTTGGTCTGTTGCATCAATTCATTGTGTCTCCACCTTCCCAGATTGGCCAGCATGCGAGCAACATTGTATCTCCTCATTCCCATAATGGGAATGATTACGTAAAGGTCTGCGAAAAAGATGAAAAGATGGCAAAGTATGGAGAAAAAGAATGTTTTTTTTCTTTTTTTGTCAATTTAGTAGTGCCTTGCAATTTTCTATTTACATTTTGAAAGCAAGTTACAAAAATAATATTCAGTCAATGGCCTCAACCTGCTAGGAGGAAACCAGGTCTTTTGGCCACCTTAAAGCATTAAAAGCCATCTAAAATTGGAACAGTTTCATTCTACCATTTACTTCATTAGCTAACTAACTATTTACTCTATTATCTAAAAATCTATTGGGTGATATATGTCCTTGCAGAAAACAAAAATGCATATTATAAACATGACAAGAGTGCTAAAACTGCTATCCATCTGAGGATTCAATCGGTGTTGGATCCTTTGCTATGGATCCTGTCATATCCACTTGTTGCATCTGTTGGAGTTGTTTCTCAATTCTGCCTATACGATCATCAATTCTACTCATACGATCAATAGCCTAGTACTGTGTGACTTTGATGTGCTTCAGTTGATTGTTGATATCTTGTAAAAAATCCACTATTTTTGGTTTTGTCTTCTCTTAATGAAGGTGAAAACTCTGCATAGCCTTAGCCAAGAGGCATTTAACAATCCAGTAAGTATGAACTGTTTGATCAAACAGTGATAAGCGACCACGAATATTGCCGGGATCTATGATGAAATCCATAATTTCTTCTTTTGCTTCATTATCTTCCTCATCTGTTTGAATTTCTTACTCCCAAGCTCGAATTTCCTGTCTGACTTTTGAGGAGTTTCCAATGGAATAAGTTTCAGAGAGGTTTTTTAATACCTCTTGTCTTGTTGGAGACAAAGAATGTTGAAAATATTAAAGTCATATGCAAAACCCCATGCAGGTGGAAACAGAGTACAACAGGGGCAGAGAAGGTTGAGTGTACACCATGGTGTATTCAAAAGAGTTTAAATGAAGTTGTAAGGATGAATTTATGTTTTATGGGTGCAGCCGACTTTGCAAAGAAATTGAAGGATTCGTGGTTTAAACTACGCAACAACAGAGTTTATTAAAGAACAGACTTATCGGGCGTAAAATCCCTCAGCAACCAACAAACAGGAGTTTATGTTATGCGGAAATGTTTTATTTGAAAGGGCCATGTCATGGTGGTCCCCACAACATCGCCCATCCGTCTAACTGCAAGGCTCATTATTCCAACCGTGATTCGATGTGGTCCATACCACCATCGCACATCACAATCACTCGTCGCCAAAGTCTTTCGTTCATCCATCCGCCGATCCACTGATGCGATATCGCTGATTATGCTCATTGCAACATCGCAATCGCATTCACCAATGTCCAAGCCATCCGCAACACTGTTTGTTCACCGATCACCAATGCGATGTGGTCCCACTACCAACTCAGTGAGCTCGTCAACCAATCGCGTTGATTCGCGTTCGATTTTTCCCTGACATCACTTTCACCTTTTGGTACGCGAATTTTCTATGGAATCCGGTTCGTAAATCATTTGAGTTCCAATGGGGCCCAGCACCAGCCAATAGGAAAGCGTTTGCGTTGGTTTTGGGCTTGTTGACGGAGGGCTAATTTGTAACGCGAATTTGTTCGTAGTATAGTTTGTTTGAAGTTTGAGGTTCGGGTTTATTAGTTCATAAACATTGGTTTAAAGTTTATTCGTATTAAAGTTTATCTTTTAAACCTTTTTATATTTCTTTTGTTTTATGTTTTTAAACATCGCGCCATATATAAAGAAAAAGCCCGTAGGCTTATTGTAATAGAAGACAGAGAATAGAACAGCTGTGTAGTGTGAAAAAGCCCGAAGACTAAACAGAAAAATAGAGAGCATTGTATGTGTGATTTTTGAGAGACAGAGAAGAGTTTTTAGCACTGCGTGTGAAGCAGTCTTTGACATATTTTGTAAATCCCTCTAGAAGAGGAAGAACTGAATTTTGTAATACTTTTTTATGTTTTGGAATAGAAAGTATTGTTATGCCATCTCTGTCTATCAGCAAACAAATTTTTTTGTTTCTCTGTGTTAAAAGAGGAGAATTTCTATTCTCTAGTTTGTTCGGAATATTCAAAAATTCCAACATGGTATCGAAGCTAATCCAGGCTCTTTGAAGGTGTCAAATAAGCTGAAGGAAGAAGGAAGCTTGTTGCAATAGTTCATCAACAGATCTCTAGCAAGCCCAGCAAAAGTTCAAGTCCAGGTATTTATCAAAACAAAGTTCTTGTTTTGAGTTTAAAAGAACAGTCCAGAGAAATTTTCTTTTCAGAAACAAAGTTTGGTCTCTTAGGCAAAGAGACAGCGTGTTTAAGAAAAACACAGTCAAGTTTTATTTCAAAGTTCAGTTTGTAAGCCATGGCTGGACCAAGCACCAGTATGAGTATTGGAAATACTCAGCTCCCACAATTCAATAGGAAGAACTATGATTATTGGGTAATCACCATGAGAGCCTTGTTTGCCTCTCAAGACTTATGAGAGTTTGTTGAAGATGGTTTTGAAGAACTAGTAGATAAAAATTCCTTTAATGCCTTGACATAGGCAGAGAAGGATTTGTTGAAGAGCAATAGGAAGAAGGACTCTAAAGCCTTCTTCTATCTCTATTAAGCAGTGCATGAGAGTGTGTTTCCAAGGATAGCAGCAGCTAAGAGATCCAAGGATGCATGGGATACCTTCCAGATTTCCTATCAAGGTATGGAGAAGGTGAATATAGCAAAGCTACAATTGCTGAGGAGAGATTTTGAAACTCTTTGCATGAAGGAGTCTGATAACATAGACTCATTATTCACACATGTGATTTGGATGGTCACATAGATAAGATCTCATGGAGAAACACTTGAAGAAAGAAGGATAGTGGAGAAAGTATTGAGGAGCCTACCCTCAAGGTTTGATGTTATTGTAACCACCATTGAAGAGACAAAGGATCTCTCAAATTTCACAGTTGATGAACTTCATGCATCATTGATGACTCATGAACAAATATTGGGAAGATCAGTAAACCCATCTTTGGAGCATGCCTTCAAGACCCAGATGCCTTTTGGAAGAGGAAGAGGTCAAGGCAGAGGAAGAGGAAGAGGCAGAAGCCAAAACAGAGGACGAAGAAATATCCCTTCACATACTCATGGAAGGAGCAGCAATCAGAATCAAAGCCAAGGCCAAAGCAGCAGCCAGCAAGGTGGACAACAACATGCTCATGAACAAAGGTATGAAAAATCCAATGTCCAGTGTCATTATTGCAAAAAATATGGGCATTATGCCAATGAGTGTAGGAAAAAGCAATATGACATGAATAATAGGAAGAATTCTAATGTTACAAGAAAAGAAAAGAACCCAAATAAAGTGCTATTAACATGTAATGTAGCACAAGATATGCAGGATGATGTATGATTCTTAGATTCAGGCTGCAGTAATCACATGATTGGAAACATAGAAATGTTTGCCAATCTTGATGAATATGTTAAATTTGAAGTAAAAACTGGAACTGATACTAAGATCTCTGTCAAGGGAAAAGGTAGAGTAAGTATCCTTGCAAGAAATGGTGAGTAGAAATTTGTGCCAGATGTATACTATGTTCCTAGCTTGAAATGTAATCTTTTGAGCGTTGGGCAGCTCATTAACAAAGGTTACAATGTATTCTTCAAAAATGATGTGTGCACAATAATGGACATACCTCCAAGCAAGAAGGTTAATGCAGAAGTGCAAATGACCAACAATAGAATTTTTCCACTCAAGCTAAATGCAGACTTGAAGAGAAAGAGAAGGAATGTAGCAGTTGTAACTCAAGAGGTCTTTCAAAAAGAAGTGAAAGATGAGAATTGGTTATGGGATTTGAGATTTGGACATCTCAATTTTGGAGGTCTAAATTTGTTGCACAAGAAAATAATTGTAAGAGGACTACCATTGATAGAGAAACCAGACAGCCTATGTGAAGGCCGCATCTTGGGAAAACAACACAGAGAAAACTTTCCATTAGGAAAGAGCATAAGAGCAAAGGCACGCTTAGAAATTATCCATTCAGATTTGTGTGTGCCAATGAAAACATCATCAATATCAGGAAGCAATTATATGTTGACCTTCATTGATGATTTCACAAGAAAAACATGGGTTTATTTCTTGAAGTATAAAAGTGAAGTGTTTGAAAATTTTTGCCACTTTAAAGCTCTTGTAGAGAAACAAAGTGGGCAGCATATCAAAGTCTTAAGGACTGACAGAGGAGGTGAGTACATCTCAAAAGAATTTCTACATTTTTGCAGAGAAAATGGCATACACAAACAATTCACAACAAGGTACACACCGCAGCAAAATGGTGTTTTTGAAAGAAAAAATCGAACCATTATGGATATGGTGAGAAGTATGCTAAAGGAAAAACATTTGCAAAATGAGTATTGGGAAAAAGCTACAAATTGTGCGGTATATATTTTGAATAGATGCCCAACAAAAGAAGTAATGAATAGAGTTCCAGAAGAAGCGTGGAGTGGCAAAAAACAAGGAGTCACCCACATGAGAGTTTTTGGGTGTGTGGCTTATGCACACATTCCAGATCAGCTGAGAAAGAAGTTAGACAGTAAGGGGGATAAGTGCATCTTCCTTGGATACTGTGAAGAATCCAAGGAATATAGATTTTATAACCCATCCACAAATAAATTTGTTATAAGTAGAGATGTGCAATTCATAGAAGAAGAAGCTTGGGATGGAAGCATTGAGAAAACGGTCAATGTCAAAAGTTGTTTGTCTCATGATGAAGATGAGGAAGATGTGGCTGAAAGGAACACCTCATCGGTAGCACCACCTCCACCAACACAAGGACAGCAAGGGACACCACAAGCTGGAGTAAGAACACCCTTGAGAAGAAATGACAATGCTTCTTCAAGCACACCACATGGAGCTGATTTAAGTGGTTCTTCAAGCACAGCTACACCAAGCAAAACAGGAACCAGATTTAGAAATTTGAATGATATTTATGTGCAAGAGACAGAAAATGAACGTATGAATTCTTTATTTTCATTTTATTGTCATGTTGATGATCCTATTCATTTTGAAGAAGCTATAAAAGATAAGAAATGGATAGATGCTATGGATGAAGAAATGAATGCAATAGAGAAAAATAAAACATGGGAATTGGTTGATCTCCCAAATGGCAAGAAATTCATTGGAGTAAAGTGGGTCTACAAGACCAAAAGAAATGTTGAAGGTAAGATGGAAAGGCACAAGGCCAAAATTGTTGTCAAAGGATACAAGCAACAACATGGAAGAGATTATGAAGAAAATTTTGCACTAGTTGCAAGAATGGAAATAGTGAGAGTAGTGTTGTCCATAGCAGCACAAAACAAATAGAAGGTTTACCAAATGGATGTAAAATCAGCATTCCTAAATGGAGTTTCAATGGAAGAGGTTTATGTTGAACAACCTCTCGGCTATGAGAAAAAGGGCCAAGAGCACAAAGTTTGCAGATTGAAGAAAGCTCTTTATGGGCTGAAACAAGCACCAAGAGCATGGTACAGTAGGATAGATTCATATCTACTAGAAAATGGGTTTGAAAAATGTGAAGGAGAACCCACATTATACATCAAGGAGAAAGATGGTAAGATGCTAATTGTTGTCTTATATGTTGATGATGTGATATTCACATGTAATGATGATTACCTCATTGAGAATTTTAAAACAGTCATGAAAGACGAATTTGAAATGACTGATATGGGATTGTTGAAATACTTCTTAGGAATAGAAGTAAAGAAAAATGAAAATAAAATATTTATCTCTCAAGCTAAATATGTAAATAAAGTTTTGGAGAGATTTAACATGCAGGATTGCAAGGCAGCAATTACTCCCACAGTAATGGGATTGAAACTCAGCAAAGAAGACAGCAGCAAGGATTTTGATCCAAGCTTGTACAAAAGCATAGTTGGCAGCCTTATGTATTTGACTGCAACTAGGCTGGATATTATGCATGCTGTTAGTTTAATTTCCAGATTTATGGAAAGGCCAAAGGAGGCACATTAGCAAGCAGCAAAATGAATTCTGAGGTATGTGAAAGGAACTAAAAGGTATGGAATTCTATATACCACTTCAGAAAATTCTGAGTTAATTGGATATACTGACAGTGATTGGGCTGGAAGTATTGATGATTAGAAAAGCACATCCAGTTATGTTTTTCATATGGGTTCAGGAGCCATTTCATGGGCTTCCAAGAAATAGCCAATTGTGGCACTGTCTATAGCAGAAGCAGAGTATGTGGCAGCTACAACAACAACATGTCAAGTAGTTTGGATGAGAAGAATGTTGAGGAGTTTATGTCAAGAATAGGTAAAAGGGACAGTGATTTTCTGTGACAATAGCTCAGCTATAGCATTTCCAAATAATTATGTGTTTCACAAAAGAACTAAACACATAGATACCAAGTTTCACTACATTAGGGAATTGGTGAACAATGGAGAAATTGTTTTACAGCACTGTAGAACAAAGGAGCAGTTTGCAGACATTTTGACAAAGCCATTGGGGCAAAATAGTTTTGAATATTTGAGGAAATTCTTGGGTATGATAGATAACCCAACAGCTGACTTTAAGGGGGAGTGTTGAAAATATTAAAGTCACCTGCAAAACCCAGTGTAGGTCGAACGGAGTACAATAGGGGCAGAGAAGGTTGAGTGCACACCATGGTGTATTCAACAGAGTTTAAATGAAGTTGTAAGGATGAATTTATGTTTTATGGGCGTAGCTGAATTTTCACAGGAATTGAAGGATTTGTGGTTTAAACCATGCAACAATAGAGTTTATTAAAGAACAGTCTTATCGGGCATAAAAGCCCTCACCAACCAACAAACGAGAGTTTATGTTATGCGGAAATTTTTGATTTGAAAGGGCCACGTCATGGTGGTCCCCAAAACATCTCCCAACCACAAGCTTCATTGTTCCAGCCGTGATGCGATGTGGTCCCTACCACCATTGCACATCGCAAGCCCTCGTCGCCAAAGTCTTCCATTCATCCGTCTGCCGATCCGCCGATGCGATATCACTGATGTCGCTCATCGCAACATCACAATCGCATTCACTAATGTCCAAGCCATCCACAGCACCGTCCATCTACCGATCACCGATGCGATGTGGTCCCACTTCCAACTCAGCCAGCTCGTCGACCAATCGCATTGATTCAAGTTCAATTTTTCCCTGACGTCACTTTCACCTTTTGGTACGCGTATTTTCTGTGGAATCCGGTTAGTAAATCATTTGAGTTCCGATGGGGCCTAGCACTAGCCAGTAGGAAAGCGTTTGCGTTGGTTTTGGGCTTGCTGATGGAGGGCTAATTTGTAACGCGAATTTGTTTGCAGTATAGTTTGTTTGAAGTTTGAGGTCTGGGTTTATTAGTTCATAAACATTGGTTTAAATTTTATTCCAGCGGAGTATTAAATTTTTTTCTTAAAACCTTTTTATATTTCTTTTGTTTTATGTTTTTAAACACCGCACCATATATAAAGAAAAATCTGTTAGGCTTAATGTAATAAAAGACAGAGAATAGAATAGCTGTGTAGTGTGAAAAAGCCCGAAGGCTAAACAGAAAAATAGAGAGCACTGTATGTGAAATTTTTGAGAGACAGAGAAGTGTTTTTAGCACTCCAGAAGAGGAAGAGCTGCATTTTGTAATATTGTTTTATGTTTTGGAATAGAGATTATTGTTATGCCATCTCAGTCTATCAGCAAACAAATTTTTTTTTTCTTTGTGTTAAAAGAGGAGAATTTCTATTCTCTAGTTCGTTCGAAATATTCAAAAATTCCAACAAAGAAGACATCCATTGCGCAATATATCTACGAAACGATGGCATCAAATTTAAGGCATGCAAAGTAGGCATCACAAATATTCATTATGACAAGTCGGATGCCACAATTTTCCTTCCTCCGATCACGATCGATCACTCGACAGAGATAATATTTTGTAATCTAATCGCTTTTGAGATGTGTAAACCATCTAAATTCAATTACTTTTCGCGTTATGTGTGTTTGATGGACCAGTTAATCGACTCCGAAGAAGACGTGGATTTGCTTAGAAAAAAGAAAATTATTAAAAACCACCTTGGGAGCAACGGAGAGGTTTCCGAGCTCTTCAACGGTCTATGCAAGGGAGTCACTATCAATCTCGAAGGTGCCCTCGAACGACTGATAGAAATAAGCACTACAACAATAAAATTAGGGTCCAATTAGCTGAGCTTGTGAACGAGTATTTCTCTTCTCCATGGAAAATTCTAGGTCTGTTGGGAGGAATTGCTCTACTGTCTCTCTCCACTCTCCAGACCATCTTCGCCATACTCACACTATATAAGTAGCCTTTCCATTTTTCTATTTTTACTGATTTTTATGCTGTTTATTGTAGTAAGGGATGAAGTATGGAAAGATGAACTCTGTATTACAAGATTTTTACTATTGTTCACGTTATTTTACTACTATGTTTGGGTTTTAAACAAAAACTTTACATTTTAAATAAAAAAAATTAATGTTCTTACATTATTTTTGCACTACCTATGTACTTTGATAATTAAAGTTACCTATGAATAACAAAGCTTTGATAAGTGTACCACATTACGACATATACATTATGAGATTAGTAAATAAATGATAGGAGAATAGCTTTTGGTCTGGTAATGATTCAATTTCATTCTTTTTTAATTAAATACTAATTAATGTTTGGTGCAACGTCATGTTTCTTTACAGTATGATGTATTGACCTCAACTATCTCACAGTTGTGTAGAAAAATGAAAATCACTGTGACAGTGATGATTGCTCTGAAATGTTGTAATTTTAATCGGTCATGAGTTACATTTCATTTTACAAACTAAGTGAATAATTACAAAATCAAAATGGATATCAAAGTTTGAAAACCCCTTTTTTGCATTGTGTAGTGGGTCACACAACCTTTTCAATGTACATGGAGATAGCGTTAGAGATGAATCACATAATTTTAAAACTAGCATTGTTGAAAATGTTAAATTATAGAGTGCAGTGATGTAAGCATCAAAACAATGTGCTCTCTTGTTTAAGGTGTGTAATGAAAATAACATAGGTTGTCACGATGTAATAGAGGTATATTTGGTATGCATGCGTTTAGATTAGTTTTCCAGTTCAACTCTGAAAGTTGCATGCAATATTGCACTTGTCTTTAGCTAGTTAACTAGGTTCTAAACATGTACATACTTAACTTAGATTAGCTTTAGTTCAAAATACAAGTTACCGACCAATGTTGTATCTTTAGCTAGTTAACTCAAGTGCTTGTGTTGATGTGCTGCCTTTGGTTGAATTGACTATAGTGCTTGCATGTGGGTGCATGTGCACGTGTGAACATAAATCTCATGCGTGGCTTTACTTCCTTTAATTATCCATGATCATTGCATGTGCAGCTGAATTAACTGGGTTGCTTTTTATGTGATAGGATTCTAAAACTAATATTGATGAGCTAATTTCATTTCTCAATTATAATTGTTTTCCTTTTCAACTTGGAAAGTTTGTGCAATTATTCTTGAATAAGATCCATATTTGTTCTCTAATAATTTTACATGGTATAAAGCTTCTGAGGTTTGGAGGATTTCATGAACAATTTTTTAACGATTTGAAGAGCATAGAATTGGAAATTGTTTGAAGATTTGATTTGTGAATCAAAATGTTCAAAATTCTCATAATGGAGTTCTCATCTTGACGATTATTTTCCGTTATAACTACTTCCAATGGAGAGCCACATAGATTTTGCTTCACCTCAAAGGCAAAGGCTTGTGCGAATATTTATGAATACGAATGGGAACCCATTCCTTCAGTTGAAATCAAAATGCTTTAGCAGGATGGATGGAAACTTTTAAGTGTTTCTATTTGTTGTCCATATCTCTAGCATTGTGTTCCATGTGGACATACAGCATCAAATAGGTTTGTTACAATCACCAGAAAATTGTTGCAGAAGCGAGAGGATGAGATTCACGCTGGAGCTGTTCTTGATCAGGGCTTTACGAAATTTAAATCATTTCTTCTACAACTACGTGATTGCGGAATTGATAGGAAAATAAAAAGCAGAAGGTCAATTGATCCTTTCTATTTTGTCTAAATTAAGCCTACGAATATACCATTTCGTTTCCAAATTTCATACGAAGTTAAGACTTGCAACTAGAGAAAAATGGAAAATTCCCAAATTTGACTCATTTATTGAGTCTCTTATTCATAGGCGAGGATAATCTCATAAGACAGGTTCATTAAAGTCTTAAATGCATGCACTTTCCATGCATGAGAAAGGAAGAAAATCAAAAACGAAACTAAATCAGCATCACAAGGCAAACGAAAGGCAAGAGACTAGATCCAAGAAAGAGGAGGAAATCCAAAACACTCCATATGGTTCTTCCCGACTCTAAGCGTAAGAAGGGAAAGAAAGGAAACTTCAAATTGTCCTTATTATTTGGAAATTACTCCCAACCACCCCATTGAATAAATTGGCAACATCCATACTTGAGTTAAATGTTTTTGTAGGTGGCGAATGGAGTTTTGCAGAGAAGGACAAAGCTCAAATCCATGAAGCTTATTTACTTATGCAACCTCCATAATGCTCATAAGTTAATGTTTTCTCGTCTCTGTGTTAAAATCCTTTCATACATTTCACACCTACCTTCTTGAGCGCACTACGCACCTCGCAAGCCTTAGCATTTTTTTCTTTTCATAAACGCATTGTTGAATCCTACAACTTAAGTCGATGCAATATCGGTGGGACCCTCTAACTTTATCGCATTACCATTTACGCAACAAACCTTTGTTTTCCTTTATTTTTCTTGTAGAAATTTTGAATAATAAATGAATTATTCACCAAGATTATCTGATTTTTGCAAGCCAGACTTCATGCATAACACATAACCTCTTCTACCATTGATCATCGATTTGCGGAAATAAACGATCGCATGCGCACACATAGAAGCATTAATCAATCACACATAAACACGGTATGTAATGGGGAAAGCTTGTGCGGTAGAAAACCCCAACTATCTGTATATTATAATGATAGAGAAAATATAACAATGTAGTACGATATCCTCACAAGTGCCTCGGTACTATCTCCAATAGTTACCTGAGCAACTCGGTCTGAACAAGTCACAGGGTTCAAATCTCCTCCTTTGTTTTTTGCCTCTCTTTGCCTTGATCAGATCGAGAATGAATTGGTTTGAGTTCCAATCCCACAGCCCCAAACTGGCATAATCCTCATTGTAGCCTCAGTCAATCAATGTGTAAATCTCATGCACGACTATAGTCTGGCCCGATATTCATTTCAGCCCCTTTCACCCACCTCTAACACTGTCTCCTTTATTTGTCCATGCAGGTTAAGCGATGTGTTCTTTGGTTAATTTATGAGTTAATAATTAGTGAATTAATTAATAATTAATTCATCTTGCTCATCACTAGTGTATTTTCGGTTTACTAAATACAACTAGTTCAACTAAGTTTGGCTGAACACAACTCCATCTGGCCCCGCCTCATCAACTCCACCCAGCTACACTTACATGAGTTATAGCGGTAACCAGCGCTCCAACTAAGCCTAGGAATAGTGTAATTCCTTATCGATTGCATGTGCCACATCTAAGTAACAGGCAAGTCTTTGCCAAAGGATACAGATAATGTTTATAGTCACGAATATTATTAAGAGCTAATAATATTCGGCGATCTATTTTTAGATTAGCCGGTCTAAAAAATAGACTTTTACTTGATATGTCTAAAAATAGAGGTCCATATATTTTCCCGACTTAAGCCAACCATCTACAAACAGCATCCATAAACTTATAGAACATGATCCATATGTCTAAAAATAGACATAGTCTAAAAATAGACTTTGCGACAAAAAAAAATCCCTGTTGTGTGGTCCCCACCTAGTTTGGGTGATCACTTTCCAACTAGGATCGGGAATGATGTTTCGGATGCCTCCTTCCTTGTTTCTTGTTTCCATCTTCAACACTCCCTCTCAACGGGGAAAGAATGTTGTCTTTGCATGCGACATGCAACTCCTTCGTCGCCACCGCAACCTTCACAAACGCCATGCAACTCCATGCATCTGCTACGCAACTCCTCTGAGCGAATGAGCTCCAAACAACTCAATCGGTCACAGTCATCTATCATCAAAGTCTTCGACCTGCTGGTACCAAGTGCACATGTCATCGGGAACCATGTGACACATTGAACTCTTGCACCCATGCACTGCGCTTCTTTGTCAACTCTGATTCGCACTCTAGTATAAAATACTGTCACTTTGATCTGCTGCATCAATCCAGGCGGTCATGCTACGTGTGCTGTGGGCTCCTCGCCGGGTTCAACTCACTTCGAGATCCACACCATCTCATGAATCACCGCCCAATCTCCTCTTGGGATTAATCATCATGTCGCCCACCTCTCACACAGTGAGTATGTTTGCATACACCTACCTTACATACGCTTCACGAAATTTCTCTGCATGATGGACTTTCTTCCACTCATGATCCTCATCTGTGTTTGCTCCACATCCCGCAGGGTTCACTCTTACCCTTCACCAAACTTGCTCCCTCTCCAAGCATCAATTGCATGTCTTTCTCGCCTTACGAATAGTAGGAAGCTGCGTGAACATCCCATCTACTTCATGTGCAGAGATTCTTTGCTCGAATCCCAACAACTAACCGACATCCTCGTGCCTTGTCTTGAAAAGGAAAACTTTCATCAACGAAAGCAGAAGAACTTCATACCCTTTATCCTCTAACATTGGTGAGATTAAATTATTCTTTAGTGGAGACATGCAGTACATCTTGTAAAAGAATAGGTTGCGACTCCTACGAAAGGTTGTGGTACGAATGTTGGTCTCATTGCATCTTCCATTGTCACCCAACTCAACACGACTAGATATCTTTCTCCACCAAGTCAACGAAAAAGTTCATCTCTCCCCGTCATGTGAAAGGAAGTGCCACTATCAAAATGCCACCCCAGAATCCCAATGCACTAGACACCATGCATGCGATCAATGAAAAGTCCCGACTCAAATTATGAGGCAAAATATCTCCTGATGCCAGCTCAACGACTTCTTTTTCTTCTTCTTTTGTTGACAAATTAAGTAGAGCGTAATGTCCATGCTCGTATTGATGAAAACACTTCACTTTGGACATGTCTTTCGCTCTTTACCATCCACTTATAGGATTGAGAAGCATTCTTCTTGCCCTTCCCCTTCCTTGCTTTGGCGACCAAGAGCAATTCTCTTCATGAGATGCCTTTGATGAGAATCTCAGGTCTACAGTACTCACTTATCCTCTTTTTGGGTGACCAGTCTTTCCCATCTGGCAATTTCTCCGACCATTGACGAAGTCCCTTAACGAGAATACTTAACTCTTCGGAAGCCCTGACCAAGCTCACCAAGTCCTCTTCATCCACATAACTCCTACACTCCCAAGCTCATCCTTGCGATGCAGCAAACTTTGTCAGAGCCTACAGGAATAGTGTCATTCTTCTCCATCTTTATCTTCACGAGTTTATCCTTGACGCCAACTTCCTTTGGTCACTCTTGCTTTGGAATAAATCATCAACGCTTTCCACATCAAGTAGCAAACTTTTCCATGTGAAATTTGCAGATACAATGTGATCCTTCAAGCCCTCCAACGAATCCTTCGACACCTTGTTGTCTTCTTTTGCCAAGCCTCAGCGGCGACATCGGCCCGAGGCTTTCGGACTTGACATCTATGAACTCCTTGACCCATTGTCATCTAACACATATCATCCTATCTCTCCATGCAATATAATTCGAAATTTGCCTTCAAACATACTCCAATCGCAATCCTTGATAAGACATTTTGACTTCGACACCAAGCTCTTCACTTTAACAGAATTCGAATTCCACAGCTCCAAACTCCATGCTTCAATCTAAAATTAAGAAAAAAATTATTGTCCTGAGAGATGTTAGTAGGGGCATTTACCATACCTTTCACCTTCAAGAAGGATGAATCCGGAGGCTACGGCCCGCGCTACGGACTACTGCCTATAGAAATAAAATGTAATCCTTATAATAGATTTGATGGTCGTATCGCTACGATACCATGTAGAAATTTTGAATAATAAATGAATTATTCCATAAAATATTATCCACAGTCAAACACTATTGAACTTCATATAACACATAGCCTCTTCATAGTAAGTCATCAATTTGCCGGAAATAGCGATCGCATGTGCACATAGAAACATTAATCAATCACACATAAACACGGTGAAAAGCATGTAATGGGGAAAACATGCGGTAAAAACCCCCAACTGTACGTATGTTATAATGATAGATGTGTAACAATCATAGTACAATACTCTCCACAAGTACTCGGTACTATCTCCAATAGTTACTAGGCTAGCTAGGATACGAACAAGTCACGAGGTTCAAATCTCCTCCTTTGTTTGCCTCTCTGTGATCAAGATTAGAATGAATTGGTTTCGGGTTCCAATCCCCACAGCTTTAATTGCGCAATCCTCATTGGCAATCTCCCGATCAATCAATGTGTAAATATCATGCCACGGCTATAATTACGCTGATAGTGAACTCCAACCTTTCACCCACCTTTAACACTTTGTCTCCTTTGAGCCCCATCCATGCAGGTTAAGCGATGTGTTCTTTGGTTGATTTATGAGTTAATAATTAGTGAATTAATTAATAAAATTAATTCACACCACTCATCACTAGTGTATTTTTCGAAGTTAGACTAAATACAACTAGTTCGACTAAGTTAAACTAAGGACAACTCCATGTTGCCTCATCAACTCCACCAAACTACTTACATGATTCTGGCCGTCAACCATGCAATAGCTCAACTAAACCTAGGAATATCGTAATTCCTTAAGTTGCGTATTTTGTCAGTAGCTCGAACTGAAGTGCGCAAGAGGATAAGATAATGTTTATAGTCCAAATATTATTAAGAGCTAATAATATTCGGCCAGTCTATTTTTAGATTATTAGGTCTAAAAATAGACTTTTCAGTATGTCTAAAAATAGAGGTCCATCTATTTTTCCCGACTGACCAACCATCCTAGGCTTAGCATCCCGCAACTTATAGAACATGATCCATATGTCTAAAAATAGACTTTGCGACAAAAAAAATCACCTGTGTGGTCCCCACCTAGTTTAGGTGATCACTTTCCAACTAGGATCGGGAATGATGTTTCGGGATGCCTCCTTCTTTGTTTCTTGTTGCCATCTTCAACATTTTCTTAACCGTGCCTTTTCGCATGCCTTGTTTAGCGCATCACATTGCATCTCACAAAATTTAGTTCTTACCTTTTTGCTCACAGTCCCAAACCTTGGGCCGGTGCGATGCGATATCATCATCGCACATCAAAATCATTGATCGTTTTGTGTAAGTGTTAACACATGTGATTTGTTGTTGTAAATTGCGATGCGATATCACCATCATATCATAATCCTGAAAGCTTGAGGATACGCTTGGGTAAAACTTGTCATCGTTTGAATATGATATCTTGATGCGCACGGATGTGATATGGTTTCAAAGTTGAAACTTTGAAAGGTTTTCAGTCCGTACAATATAAATGCGTTGTTTTATAAATATAGTAGCTTTTAAATGGAGCATTGAATTGGCATTCAGTGCTAATCGCCATTTTGTATTAAAAAGGATTTTCATATGAATGAATAGACAAATGAGAAAACTCAATTCTCTCATGTTTTTTTCTCTGACGTTTGTGGCTCTATAAATTATTTTTTCATTTCCGCATATTTTCATATTTGTGTATTGAGGAAAATTTCCCAGATTTTTTCTTTTGAGCTTTCGTATTTTCCAACATGGTATCAAGGCATTAGAAATTCTATCATGGTATCGGAAGCCAGTTTAATCTCTCGGTAAAAGAAAGTGTTTTTCTTTGAAGAGTTGAAAGTTTTTTGAGAAGCGGATTCTCTTGTGATAGAGAAGGTTTTTGTTTACCGGTGAAAATGAAAGTAACAAAACTGTGACTTGACTAGTCTAAATACCACGATTTAATGGAAAAAAATTATTCATTGCGCTGTTACAATGAAGGTTATGTTTTCCTCACAAGATGTTGAGAGCCCCGAGGTGGAGAATGGACTCCGAGAACTAGCGGATGCGACGACGCCACAATGCTTTGACACAAGTATAAAGAGATTAGTTGAGAGAAAATAAAGAAGGACTCGAATCCGTCTTCTATATTTTACAAGTAGTTCATGAAAGTATTTTCCCAAGAGTTGCGGCCCAATGACGAAGTCAACAAGCATGGGATAACCTCTAGATAGCCTACCGAGGGCATATGCAAAGTGAAGACAACAAAACTAAAAATGTTGAAGAGGTGCAGAAACGTATGTATGAAAGAGTCTAAGAATATGGACTCATTATTTACACATGTGATTGGGTTGTTTACCCAAACGGTCTGTGGTGAGATACTTGAGAAGGGAGAATAGTTGAGAAGATGCAGAAGTCTACCATGGTCGATGCACCATGGTCCCTTATAGCCATAGAGGAGACAAAAGGATCTCTCACGAGTTTTCGGTGGATGAGCTTCATGCATCACTCATGTCTCATGACACAGATGAATAGAACAGAGCAACAAGAATCCTCATTGGAGCACACATTCCAAGACTGCAAGTTTGCTGACGTTCAAGGTAGAGGTCGAAGAAGATCAAAATCACAGGAAGAGGAAGAAGCCCACACGGAAGGTGGAAGAAACGGCTGTGACTCAGTAGAAGGCAGAAATCAAATCCAAGTCGAGGCTGACAAAATCAAGCACATGATTAGAGGGGTATGATAAATCTCCAAGTTCAATGTCATTGTGTAAGAAGTATGGTCATTATGCAAAAGAATGTAGAAAGAGAAAATATGACATGGGTAGAAAACCAAGTGTAAATTGCACAAAGGAAGATCGAGACAGTAGCTTGCTTTATCTTGTAATATATCACAATAAAAACAAGGAGATGCATGGTTCTTAGATTTAGCGTGTATAAACACAATAGAGAAACATAGAAATGTTTTCCAATCTAGATTAAAGTGTGAAGTAATCTAATGTTGGGGACTAATAGCAAGGTCTGTCATGGGAAAAGGAAGAGTAGACATACTAACAAATATGGGAGAAAGAATTTCATGCAGGATATTTATTTTGTCCACAGTTTGAAACATAACCTCATTAGGACACTCATGCAAAAGGGCTAAAATGTATTTTTTAAAGATGATGTGTGCACAATCTTGGATAAACTCATTAAACAACTCATTGCAAAGTTCATATAACAAACAACGAGAATGTTTCCTCTCGATATAAGATCGAGACTTGAAGGAAGAAGGTGTGTAGTAGGTATGCATAAACTTCAAGAATAAGTCAAAGATGAGAATTGGTTATGGAATTTGAGTTTTGGTCATCTCAACTTTGGAGGTTTTAATTTGTTAACGAAATGCATGGTGAAGGATTACCACTCATAGAAAAATTGGACGACCTATGTGAAGGTTGCATCTTGGGCAAACAACACGGTCATTTCCGACGGAAAGTCAATAAGGGCAAAGTACCTTTGGATATTGTCCTCGGTTTATGTGGACCAATGGCACCCTGCCATCATTTGGTGGCGACCATTACATTTTTGCATTCATAAATGAATACGAAGGAAGACATGGATCTATTTTCTAAAACAAAAAAGTGAAGTGTTTAATGCTTCCATCACTACAAAGCTCTTGTTGAGAAGCGAAGTGGACACTACATAAAAGTGTTGAGGACAACTAAAGGTGATATATCTCAAATGACTTCTATGTTTTTGCGGGGAGCATGGAATTCACAATTTACGAAAGGTATACACCTCGGTAAAATGGTGTTGCGAAAGAAAGAATAGGACCATCATGGAAATGGCAAGGAGTATGTTGAAGGCGAAGAATTTTCCAAATGATTATTGAAATTTAGAAGCTATTGCTTGTGCGGTGTATATAATTAATAGATGTCCAATGTAGTGTAATGAATAGGTTCCTAAAGAGGCATGGATTGAGATGTGTTCACTCATGAGAGCGTTTGGGTGTGTGGCGTGTGCACATGTCCCGGATAGGTTGAGGAAGAAGTTGGACAACGAGAATGTATGGCTATGTGGATACGATGATGAATCCAAAACATACAAGCTCTACAATCCATTAACCAAGAAGGTAATAATCAACGGAGATGTTAGTTCATAGAAGAGGAAGCATGGGATGAATTTTAGAGAAGACGATCAGTGTGAAGACATGTATGTCACATGAAGAAAAAATTGACGGCGGCTAATTCCTCAATAGTAAATCCTCCATGCACACAAGCTCAACAAACACCACCCAAGTAAGCAAGTAATATGACAACATTGCACAATCAAGTAAGTGTTTCTCCAAGCACACCACAAATATACGCAACTCCATCTACTTGAAGCTCAACACCAAGCTCATCTCTGACAAGTATGAAAGACCAAAATTCAAAAATTTAGTGAAATTTATGAGTAAGAAGAAGTTGATAATAGTGCAGTCTGAATTCTTCATGAAAATTATTTTCATGTGGAGTGACCCAACACACTTTGAAGATGAAGGCAAAAGAAGAGAAATGGGTTGAGGCAATGAATGAAGAAATAGGGCTTGATAGAAAAGGAATGACACATGGGAGTTAGTGGACCTTCTGCAAATTTAAAGAAGTCATTGGAGTGAAATGGGTCTATAAGTCCAAGAGAAACATTGAAGCGAAGATGAAAGGCATAAATCAAGACTGGTTGTCCAAAGGTTACAAGCATCGACATGAAGAACTGCGAGAAGCACGTGCACAGTCACAAGGATGGAGGCAGTGCATACGGTGTTGTCAATAACAACACAAAAAAAAATGGAAATTTTATCGTAACTATATGTAGAAGTCAATATTCTTGGATGGAGTGTTGAAGGAAGTGTATGTTGAACAACCTGGGTGTCGTTTAGACAAACGCGCGACATTAGTCTCCCATTCTGATAGCCAAGGGATTAGGATCCAGAGAGGGTGGTTGACTTCCGTGTCCCAAAACACATGGGGAACGTTGAAACCAATGTCCAACAATATCCCCCCCAACGCGAGTCGAGCAGGTTTCAAACTCGAGATCATTTGCTACGATACCACTAGTTGGAATCACGATTGTCGTTAGACCAAAATCTTGGGTATTAGTCTCTTATACAATCGCCAAAGTTAGGATCCATGAAAGGTGGTTAGTCCATGTCGCAAAACACATAGGAGAATTAAAGACCCAATGTCCAACAAGGTTTGTACGTTGTTTTATGAATAAATATATTTTTACGAGCGAAGGACATTTTTTGGTTACACACAATAAAGTTTGACATTGAATTGACATTAAATTGTCAAGCTCTGCGATTTTGTATTAAAAGGGATGTTTTATATGAATGAATAGATGAATGAGAAAACTGAATTATCTTGTGTTTTGTCTGTGTGTGTCTCTGTAAATTATTTTTTTCATTTCCACATAAGCACATGTAAAGCTATGTATTGAGGGAAAAACATTTCCCTATTTCTTTTGAGCTCTCATATTTTCCAACATGGTATAATAGAATTCGAAATTATATCACTTGTGATAAAGGTTATAATCTGAATCCTCTTGCATGCGAGAAGGATATTTATTTGATGGAAAAGACACTTGAAAAATAATCTTGGTCATCACATTCTAGAAAGTGCAGAGAAGAAGGCAAAGGGAAAAGCAAGTAGAAACGAGGATAATGGAGCACCCTTTGATTGATTTTCATTCTACACCGCAAGAATGGATCATCGATTTAGGAGCTTCACGGCATATGGTTTCTTCAAAGGAATCCTTTTTATTCTCTACATGCATACTTAGGACACTGCCTTCTCACGAGGGGACAGTACACGGTTGCAACAATTTGTGGACGATGAGAGAGTGCAATTCGAAGATGGAAGTTTTGAGAATGTCTTGCATATTCAAAGGCTTTCTATAAATATTCTCTCGATGTATCGAGATGACACATGAAAGTGGCAAAAGGAAAGTGGAGATTTACCGGTTAACGACGAAACATTTGCATGACATGTAAACGAACTTGAAAGATTGCATTTGGCAATGTAAATGATCGATCTCATCTTTGTATACATTTTACGATTTTGTTCCTCGATCGGATTCTATTTTGCTACTTATGCATGAAAATTAAAGAAAGTAGGATTTGGCGAGGAGAGATTTGGGCACTTTAATTTGATATATGTAACAACTTAGCAAGCAAGGGATGAGTGAAGAAAGTTTGAGCAATTGAATCTTCAAATGGTGTTTGTAATGGATGTGCTCTTGGAAAGCATCCACAAGACAAGTTCGAGAAGGAGCATGCATGGAGAGCCTCTTCACCTTTGGAACTTGTAAACGGTGATCTCCTTGGGTCCATTTCCCGGTCGCTTTCCTTTGAGAAAAAGAAAGATATTTGTTGTCATTTATAGATGATTACATAAGGTTCACTCGGGTTCCTTCTTGAAACTCAAGTACGAATTTTTTCAACATCTAAAGATTTTCAAAATGCATGCGGAAAAATGCGCTCTAGAAAAGGCATTAAGATACTTCGCACGAGATAATGGGACGAATATGTGAAAAATTTATCAAGAATACTTGTAATGAAACGAGGAGCATACGTTCACCGGTAAATACGGTTCCTTACCTCCATAGAAAAATGACGTGACTTAAGGAAGAATCGATCTTTGAAAGGGATGGCCAGTGCATGTTGCATGTAAGATCTCTTTAAACAACAAAGGTATAAAATGGCCTAAATTGTGCCCTGCATCATAATATATCTCCTCATAAATATGTTCTTGGAAAATCACCTTTTGAGGCTTGGACTAGCATGCAACTGAAGTCGGTCATTTCCCCATTTTGGATCTCGGGCATGGACGCATTCCCTATAGAGAAGAGAAAGGCTTTGGAGCCTCAAATTAAAGAATGCATCTTTGTTGGATAATACATTGAAGTCCAAATGGCACGGTTAGCAGTATCAGCAACTGAAGAGTTATTTATTGAAAGGAGTGTAAGAGTTTGTGAAAGATATTTTGCATGCACCGGTAGATGAACTTATTACCAGTTTCATCACACTCATTGATGGTATGCGGATTAACCTTTGAAATCAGAACTTTGATGAAGATGGGCCTTTTCCGTGACACCTTTTGCACCATTTTGTTGAACATCAAGATTACACTTCCTCGTGTATTTTGGAAGATTCTCAACCGCATTCAGCACACAAATGGCATATCATGAGTGATGTCCTTGATGATCCTACCTCTATCCTTCGGTTTGACGAGATCAATAAGCACTCTCTTAGCTATGGAGCCATGCATGCCCACGCATGCTTATGATGCATGCATATGATCCATAGACTTATGCGAGGAAAAAGCCCAGGCATCTGAATGGGAAACAGCAAGTGGATGAGGAATATAACTCTCTCATTGAGAACTAGACTTTGGATTTGTTTACGCTACTTCCAATCACAAACTTGTGAGTTGCAAGTGGGTTTACCCGGACCAAGAAAGTAGAAAATGGCAAAGTTAGTTCTTGGGTGGATGGGTTATACAATTTTTATGCCTTGGATTCTTCTTGTATCCAACAAATATGCACTTCTCCCCTTATTGTCCAACTTATTCCTTAGCCCAGATACCGGAATGTGTGTATAAACCACACAACCAGAAACTCTCATGTGCATGACAAACTAATTTATTCCACTCCATGCTTCTTCGAACTCTATTCATTACACTCTTTGTTTAGGCATCTAATCGGCCTTACCTTGCACAATGTACGGCTTGACCCAATATTCATTTGGCAAATGTTTTGCCTTCGACATACTTCTTACCATATCCACGATGGTTCTATTTTCCTTTGTGCTCCATTTCTTGTGTTATATACAACAACGTAAATTGTTTGTAGATCCCATTTTTTCTGCGCAAAAATGCAAAAATTCTTTGGAGATGTAATTACTCCTTTGCAATACATTCTTAAGACCTTAATATCTTGCTACTTTGGTTCTCAACTAGAGCTTTAAGTAAGCATAATTTCTCAAACACTTCACTCTTGACTTCAAAAATAAACCTAAGTTTTTCTTGTGTAATCATCAATAAGGTCAACATATATTGGTTATACGCTAATGATGGTGTTGCATTAGTCCACACAAATCGGAATGGACTATTTCTAAGGTGATTTTCCTTATGCTCTTTCTGGTGGAAAGCTTTCTTTGTGTTGTTTTTTTCCCCAGTATAAATGCACACATAGAAATTTGTCTGGATTTCAGTATTAGTAATCCCTTTACCATTCCTTTCTTATGAAGCTTGATTCAAACCTCCAAAGTTGAAAGTCGAATCTCAAATGCCATAACAGTTTTCATCTTTTTTTCTTCTCTTTGGAATGTCTCTGTGTCACTTCTACCATTGCAACTCCTTTCTTGATTTCTCATCTTGAGAGAAAACATTCTATTTCTTGTCATCTTCACTTGTGCAATCCTTTGCTTGCTTGGTGGTTTATCCATGATGGTGCATACATCATCTTCAAAGAAAACATTGTAGACTTTACGAATGAGTTGTCCGATGCTCAAAAAGTTTACACTTCCTTACCCGAGGCATAGTATACATAAATGTGGTTCCATTCTCTATTTCTTTGTTAAAACACTTAATCGCCTTTTATAATGAAACTTTCATAGAGCCCCAATGTTACTTGATACTTCACAATTTCATCTATTGTGGGAAACATTGAAATGTTTCCGGTGATATGAATTTGCTACATCACGAGGTTTAGAATATATATCTTCATTTTCTCTTGACCATATTACCCATGCCAAAAATAAATTCTCTTATTTGGTATTTTCCTTAGTAAAGTGTGTGGGTCTACTACCCATGTCCACATGTTTCTTCCTACATTCATTTGCCTGTATTAGCCATACTTCTTACGGTAATGACATTGGAATTGGGATTTATCATACCTTTGTCCATGTGATTGACTTTTCCCACCTTCTTGGCTACTTCCTTGGCCTTGGTTACGATTTTCGTTGCTCCTTCCTTGTATTTGCGGGCTATTTCTTTCTCTGTTTTTGGCTTCTACCTCTTCCTTTTTCTCTGTAGTTTCTCTGCCTTGACTCTTCCTCTTCAACGAAGGACATTTGGGTCTTGAAGGCATGCTCAAAGATGAGTTTGTTGTTCTACCCAATATTTGTTCATGTGTCATCAATGATGCATGAAGCTCATCTAACTTGATAAACTTTGAGAGATCCTTGTCTCTTCAATGGTTGTTACTATCACATAAAATCTTAGGAGTGACTCCTCAATACTTTCTCCACTATTTTTCTTTCTTCTTTCTCTCCATGATATGTCATTTGGGTAACCAACCCAATCAACCTTTGTGAAGAATAGAGCTATTGTATCGGACTCTTTCATGCAAATGAATTAAAATCCCTTCTCATTAATTGAAGCTTTGTTTGTCTTTATATTCATTTCTTGATAGAACATCACAGAGGTTGTCCCATGCATCCTTGGACCACTTGTTGTTGATCCTTGGAAATGCACTTTCATGCATTGATTGATATATATATAGAAGAGGATTTTGGAGTCCTTCTCCCCAGTACTCTTCAACAAATCCTTCTATGTATGTGTTAAGGCATTAAATACTTGTGCCATGCGGCTGGTTCTTAAACCATCTTCAACTAGCTCCCATAAATCTTGAGAGGAAAACAGGGAGGCTCTCATTGTGATTACTTAATAGTCATATTTCTTCCCATTGAGCTGACAGGAGTTAGTGTTGCTGTCTGTGCTTGTAATCTGTATGATTAAACATAGAACTATGTTTTTAAACTTATTTGTGTTTCTTAAATGAACCTTCTCACTACGAGATAAACTTACGCTTACTTAGAAAAATAGGGTCCCCCATCACATTTTACTTTCCATCCAATTTTACTCTCCATCCTAACCTACAACATATGAAGAATGGATTTGTAGCATTATGATAAATAAAAAATATGATCTCGGTGATTTGCAATATATGAAAAAAATAGATTCATAAATACTATTGTAAAATAAAAAAATATGATCTCAAATAAAGAGGCACAAGTGCACAACATTTGGAAACACAAGGAACATCCAAGACAAAAGGTTACCTATTGGATGTGTGGTGCAAACTTCTCCCAATCTTGAGTGCATGGAAAGATAGCTTACAAGATTGGCGAGAAAAAAAGGAAAAGTTGCAAGACTTTGGAAAGATAGAATAAATACATATTGAAGGTAATTAAAGAATCATTTCTATGTCCATTAAAAGCTCTACTAAGATCTCAAAAATATTTACCCTTGTTGATTCTGAAAGGATACATTCCACACCTTTGAGGAGATCAAGAAAATTTGTATGAAAAAGTCATGAGTGTGATAATTGGAAAAAAATTTCACCTTGATTGTCTGAAAAAAAAGCAAACATATGATCTGCTTAGATCATCCAAAATTTAGATATATTAGATGATTAGAACATATGGACCAACAATATGACCATAAATGATTAAATATCAAACATGGGATGT
The DNA here is from genome assembly GCA_034641835.2 of Pinus albicaulis. Taxonomy (NCBI): domain Eukaryota; kingdom Viridiplantae; phylum Streptophyta; class Pinopsida; order Pinales; family Pinaceae; genus Pinus; species Pinus albicaulis. Next base: position 61,990 of record JAXQQM020080738.1, read on the forward strand.
AGAAAGTGTTTCTAGTGCTTTCAAACTTTTAAAGTCCCCCTTGCGATGATTTGGAAGCCTATTTTTTTCTAACGAGACCACAGTTTGTAGCTCATTACTTGTGTCATCCATGTGTGTAATGACTACAATGGGCTAAAAACAATCTCTTTTAGGCTCTAGGAAGTTTTAAAAGCCTCTACAACCTCTTCTTCCATCGTAAATTTCCCAAAAAGTAGTAGTTTTGTTCAATGAAACAATAAATACTTGGTGCGGTTAAATGGCCATTGGCATCTGAGGAAAAGGTGAAGATTTTTGAGGCATCATTGGAACAATACACACCCATGTAGATTTGAAAAACAAATAAAATATGTCGATATAATAGTAGTGAACCGAGAGGATGCGATAGATTAAAATCATGCTCGAGATGTTTAACAAAATAGATTGATTGGGAATCCTAAATTTTCTAAGGCTTGAAGTTGCACCAAACCATGCAAAGCTTAAAATAGAGAAAACACCCATGATAAGAACAAAAAAAGAAAAATAAGAAGGTAAAGATAATTTTTGAGATAATCAACTTGAACTCCACATTTCGAGAGGCTACGGCACAATATGAAATCTAAAAATAATGTAGAGTGATGGTAGCAGTACCCATGATAAGAATCATCAAAAGAGACTATGATTTAGATCATTCTAAATTTACGGAGGCACAACTTGTTTTCTTGTTTTAGCGATCTCACAATTCGATGCGTAAGCAAAAACTTCTAGTGAATGTAGGAGAAAAAAAGGTTCCTAACAAGAAATATTGTTGCCCTTAATCGACATACTTTTTGCTACATCAAAAATGGAACATATACCTCAAGACGTAACCCTTCCATGTAGTGATGTGATACCTTTATGTCTACATGTATATGTAGATAACATACATGATCTAGATTTAATCCTATGATTCTTTGGGAAGAAATACATGTTACTAACCATTATGGACAAGGTTCACGATTAAGAGAAAAATGTCCCCGAGTCAGAAAGCATAATATTTGAAGAAAAGTTGGTTAGGAAGTGGGCATCCAACGAGCTTGGAAAAGTGGACAAATAATAAAACCAATAGAATCTACATCTTTTCACCAAGAAACCTTTGTTCTGTTCTCAAGTACGTCTCACATGATGAATTAACTAATGCCGGCTTATATGTTTGAACCATTTGTGCCGGTTCTCCAAAATCTATTTCACTAACCTAAAAGCGAGAGACACATATGTATATTGTCCCATTTTACTATCCATACTAATTTTCAACATACATAAGAATAGATTCATAATGTTATCAAAAAATAAAAAAAAGATGATCTCGATTAAAATTTGAAATATATAGAAAAATAGATTCTAGCATTATTGAAAAATAAGAAGAACAATCTCGAACCATTGAAGGCTCAAGCACAAAATACGTGACACAAAACATCAAGATATAAGGTTACACCATTGTATGTGTGGTGAAAAATTTCTCCCGAGTCGAGTATATGGCAAGATAGACTGAGAGTGACATAAATAAGAAAAGTTATAAGACTACTGAAGAAGTTGAAATAAAAAAAAATTGAAGGTTATTTTAAGAATCCCTTCTGTGTCCATTAGACTCTAAGATATTGAAAATATTTACCCTAGTTGGATACCTCGAAATGGTACATTCCACACACATTGAGGAGACCAGTAAAACTTCTATGAAAAATTCACCAAGTGTGATAATTAGAAATATGTTCACCTTGATCCTATGAAAATAAACCAAACAACATATTATGCTAGATCATCAAAAAATTCGGATATATAATATGATTATAACATATCATACCAACAAGATGACCAAAAAATAATGAGGCTCAAACATGGGATGTGAAAGTGTTTATAATTGCTTGCAACTTTCCAAAACACACTTAATGCAGTGATTTGGAGTCCTAATGTTTGTTGACAAGACCCTTACCACCCAACTCAAGCAACCCATTGGCATCATCCTTATTATTGCAATGACTTCAATGAAGCAAAATAAATGTTTTAGGGCTCTGGGAAGTTTTAAAAGCCTCTACAACCTCGTCGTCACACTAAGTTGCATAGACAAAAGTAGTACTATTAAATGACACAATAAACGCTTCATGCGAGTTAAATAGCCTTGAAATTCTCGGAAAAGGTACATAATTTATGGGGCATCATTGGCACAATACATGATACATAGTTAACAAAAACAAAATGTCTCCCATATAATAAGAGTCAACAAGAGGAGCTGAAAATTAAAATCATGCCTTTGTGAAAGATATTCGACAAAATAGATTTATTGGGCATCCTACATTTTTAAGGCTTGCGATTGCAACAAAACCATGCGAGAGGCGTGAGAAGAAAACACCCATGATGCAGAGAATGAAAAGGAAAGTAGCGGATAAAGATAAATTTTGAGATAATCAACCTGAAGTCCAGTTTGCTCACATAGGCTGCAGCATGATATGAACTCTAAAAATAATGTAGGATGGATGAGATAAAAATATCCATGATAAGAATCAACAAAGAAACCATCATATTCCTTATCATTTAAATTTTAGGAGAGCACAACTTGTTTTGTTTTAGTAGTCTCACAATTGCTTAGAAAAAAAAAATGGTAGTTAAGGTAGGAACAACAAAGGTTCTAATAAGAAATATTGTTACTACTCATCGTGATCGGTTTGTTGTCTTCAATGCATAAATACCTCAAGAGAGTAACCCTTTCATATAGAAACTTGACATTATGTCTATAGAGATGTAGATACCCTACCCCCTCTAAATTTAAGCCTATGACTCCTTAGGGAAGAAAGACATTGCTTCATTATTTCCATTGAGTTCCATCCAATTAATAAAAAAATTCCCCAAGTCGACAATAACATAATTTTGAAGAGAAGTTGATTAAGAAGTGGGCCTCGGCAAGCTTCACAAAATGAATGATAGCGAGAGAAATAGAATCTACATCTTTTTCACCAAGCAAACTTTATTAAGGATCACACCATTAATAGAAAATCCCTTCTCATTTTACTCTCCATCCTATGTTGCAACATACACATAAGAACACATTCATGGCATTGTCAAAAAATAAAAAAGATGATCTCGATAGTTGTAATATACAAAAATTTAGATCCATAAATTAATGAAAATAAAAAATATGATCTCGGACAATTAAGGCTAAAGTGTACAAAATTTGTGTGCAGAACATTGACCACAAAATCTTACCTAATATATGTGTGGTGCAAACTTATCTAGAGCTTGAGTGTATGGCAAGATAGCTAGAGGATTGATAGAAAAAAAGAAAAGTTGTATACTTTGGAAAGCTATAATAAATACATATTGAATGTAATTAAAAAGAAGCCTTTCTATGTTCATTAGACATTAGTAATACCTTGAAAATATTTACCATAGTTGGGTACCAAAAGGATACATTCCTGAGCGGGGGCTTGGAAAAATGTTTGAAAAAGTCACCCGAGTGTGATAGTTAGAAATGTGTTCACCTTGATTTTGTGAAAAAGAAAACAAATATAAAATTCTTCTAGATCTCATCTATATTTAATTGTTGGTATCCTAGCACACATATGATAGTTTTCTCAAATGAATTTGTGTGGAAATTTTATATATAATCCTTTGTCCCTCAAGAAAACATTTGGAAGCAAATCAAAGTAATGTTAGTTAGTATCATTTCTCACCCCTATTGGTTTTGTATAGAGTTCTATATTTCTCTAGATAGACTAAACAACGGTAATGATCTCTCATTGTACACAAATAATGAACAATATAGATAAGAAAATAATTCATATTAAGAAATAATAGAGTATCGAGGATCCTTTATTTTAGACTCACACACCACTAATAAATTAGAGTTACATTGCATGTTCACTAGATACATAGCAAACAAATAGAGGTATGTCATTCAAATTTTGAATTGTGTGAATCCACCTCTAAAGATAGACCACAAGAATATGACAATTGGTTACTAGTGTAATGGTTAAAATAGAAGTGTTACACATATGAAAGTGAAAGAAGAAAAAAATAGTTTTCTCAAACAATAATTTACGGATAGCATGAAATTTTTGGGTCTATAAAGCAATTAACCAATTATTATATATTAGTTTATTTAACTAGATAGCAAGGTTAAAACCATCATGCGATGACATGTGCTTCCACATATTTCCCATTTGTCCACAATGCAATAGGCATGGCATGCATGTCAAATTCTAGAAATTTCGGTCTTTTTCTACCATGGAGAATAAATATAGGGTTTGTTTCTTCGATTAAGGGGATGTATGACTCAATTAAATTACTTCATTGATGGAATTAATGGGGTAATTTGAGAAATATCACAAACTAATCGCGAGGTCCCCATTTGGGTCGAGAAAGAATAATTGAAATTCAATTCATGGCCTATATATAAGAAATAAACCAAGAATGATTGAGGGGTTAGGAATAACTTGACAAAAAATGAATTGGGCATATAAAACATAAAGTTGTTGCTTAACTTGAGGAATAAAGGCAGTGATTGGTAAGTTGTCACCTTTGATTAGGTAAGAAGAAATATCTCCATGAAGTAGAAACAATAAGTACAAGCGCACTATGCATGCTAACTTGCAGGTTAAGGATCGATGGTAACTTGAATCTCATGGTGTGGACAGAGGTTGGTACCACCTTAAAAAAATATGAAAATTAGTATCATATATGAATATTTGATAGGGGAGTGACTATCAACGGAGGGCCTACACTTGAGCTGCGGAACTACCCATTTGCATCCAAACGTGACTCGAGAATGAATTTAGATACTTGGAATGATGAATATCGCTCCACTAGATTATTAAAAAAGGAAAATACAAATAATGTACAAAAATATAAATAAAATAAGAATACATACATGTAAAAGGAGATGTGAGATGTGTAGTTTTTTCATACATGCACATAAATTATCTTGACGAAGATCTTAAAAACGAAGAAAATAAACAATAGCGAGAGAATAAAGCATAAAAATATATACATATATTTTCCCCTGAATCCCAAATCGGGATTTCTGAGCTTGATTTTCATTATGTTCCTTTTAGTGTTACACACCACATATATATACATGTTGAAGCATTCATAAACCCTAATCCATTATTACCAGGTTGCTGTAAGATAATCATAGTTCCCTTGTTAGGATCTACAAAATACATTTTGAAAATAATCATGCCCCAAAACCATGTGAAAACCCATGCACAAAACCATGGGCGGAGTCATATGAAAAATGGGGTCCCCCATCCTAGTTTACTCTCCTTCCCATTTTGCTCTCCATTCTAAGCTGTGACATATGAAGAATGGATTCATAGAAATAACAAAAAATAAAAAATATGATCTCGATGGGCACAGTCTATAGAAAAATAGATTCATAACACTATTAGAAAATAAAAAAATATGATCTTAGAAAATGAAGGCACAAGTGCACAAAATTTGGCAACACATAACATCCAAGAAAAAAGGTCACCTTTTGTATGTGTGGTGCAAACTGTTGTGGCCCTATAATTTATAAGATTGCGAGAATAAACGATAGAGGACAACATGAAGTTGCTTTGGAATATAGGAACTAGCCTTCCTAGACTAGGAGAGGGCTCTCTACCATTTTAAGTTAATTTTTTCCATGTTAATAATATCAGTAGTGTGGATAGTTGTTTGACGGTATTGGTTGTTTTGAGTGATTTTGTTGATTGGGATAGACGGTCTCACAGGGGACTAGTCATTGGGCTATGGAGTCAAAGTAAGATTGGTGCATCGACTTTCAAGAGCATCACGGGAGCAAGCTGATTGTGCTAAATGGATATTTAGAAAATTATGAATTATGAGGTGGAAGAAATAGTAAGGTTTATTAGCGCTAAAGAGCGAGTTAATAATTCTTTAATCGGACTTGACGGAAAACATTAAAATTGTAAATGTAGACGGGTGGGAGTTCTTCGACGACCAAAAATTATTCTAAAATTTATGTTTTACAATCATATGAATAGATGCAGTAAATGACAAAACATTTAACAACGAAAATAGCACATCACCATTTAACACGGCTCGGAGTATCATGTAACGGTCTTCTACTATTGATGCGACTCCAAAATTCTATTGGTCCAATATGGTAGTTCTTACAATGCGGGGTCTAACAACATCCAGCATACCAACCTCGTACATTACATAAGGTATTTAACTAAAAAATTGCCGCGTGAACTTCATGTATATCATCATGAGTATTAAAAAAAATTTATCATTTAAATCCGTAGCAAGAAATTTTGGGACAACATGGATGAAAGTTCTTTGATTATTCTCTATAAGTGTTTTATGACAACCTTGAACACCTCAGGAATCAGCACTCCTCCTCATGATAAAAGAAACATGTTTCACATAGCTTCACCTTTATCACCTTGTTTCATGTTTCTCAACATTCAGTTGTTTGTTCTTGAGAAATGCTCGATTTTTTTTTTATATGCTTAGAGATTATCATTAATTTCTTGGGTATAATCTTCTTGAAACAAAGGTTTGAAAATGAATAGTGAAGACTCTTTATGTGTGTATTTATATTCATCTTTATCCATGAAGATTAGGAAAGTTGTTACGATTTTCAAATAGCTATGGGATATAACTTGGTTGTCAAAGGGTACTGGTCTATTTCATCTTGAAGCAAAGAAGACACATCTAGTTGTTGGAAACATTCTTGATTATCATGACAACTAGCCAAGAAAATTCATAATGTTCCTCTAACATATCCTCATCCCAAACTCTCCATTATCACAAGACTTCAGATATGGAATCAAAACCTTAAAAAAAGTCACCATGACCTTGTAACAATAAATCAAATAAGATGATATTTCTCATAATGTTCGGCATTCCATGGAAATATTTGAGGAGAACAAGCTTCCTATTGTATCCCTTTATTCATGTTCTAGCTTCATCCTCTGGGGTGGACATAAGCATTTCATGAGACAATCCTCGGGAAACTCAACTTGAAACTTATTTACATGCATATGGAATATGTGAAGTGAAGAAAAACATTATCTTTCTTTTCTTATTTAAATATCGGAAGATAAGTTCACCAATCGATCTTGGGCAACAGGATTTGGAAAGCCGGGGATGTGAGGCAGTTCGTAGGGACATGCACACGGAATTACTACTGCATTCTCAATTGAACTCATCTTCTTGAAGTTATTGGTCTATGAAAGTGGAGTCTCCATGAAAATTCTAAACTTTGGATTCTTCAACACTTGAGTAAAAATAGTGGGAAATATATACAACTTTGTTGATGTCCAACTACTATTCACCATCGGCAATCAAAGATAATCTTTGTATTCATTCTCTAGTGAATATAAAGCTTTTGCTTTCGGAAAATGCACTAAAATGTTATCAACACAGGCTATAACGAGTTGGGTTGTGTCAAACATCAACCCAACATAACTATTTCAAACCAACTTTAAATGAAAGTTAGCCCTTCTAGTCTGGGAGAGGGCTCTCTCGGGTACTTATAGAGTCTTGTGTATAAAACTCAAAAATATCATATGACTGAAATTAGAAATTTTCATGTGATTGTAAGTGAAAGGGTATGATGAAAACACCATTGGGCATGGAGTCGATGGGGAAAACAAATTACAAACATCATTGATTTATGGAAGGCTGAGAAAATTTTACTTTAAAAAATGGTGTGAAATAAACATTTAGATTAAAGCACAACAAATGAAGGAGGTTGGAGCATATGACGAAATTCCAAGTAATCGAATTTATATGAAATGGATAACTACATACAAAACATGCGGATAAACATATAATCCAAACAAAATCTCGAGGTGAAAAATAAAGACTACGCAAAATGTATGTGCTTGAAGAAAAAATATTACAAGGGTGGTTCTCTCATAACATCCATCAACCTCCTCAAAATGAGGTACCCACATATATAGTGGGGCCTCCATTACAGCAGTACGCAACTTTGTCTTAGACTCCATTCTCAAAAAAAGTCCTTATCATAATTTATATTCAAAACGGTGGAAACCTTTTTAGGGATATTTAGGTTTTTCATGATTTGAATACAAAAGAGAGTCTATTATCATTTAAGAACTCAAAAATTCCTCTATTGACCCTTGTCAAATATAAATAACTACGTGTCTTGGATGGTTTGTGTGTTGGTTTCCACGTGGAGATTTGACTTGTTAACTGTTTGAGTCGGACCTCCACCAAGTCGAATTTTAAAATTTACCCAACAAACTTGGTGGAAATAGTACATAAAATAGGCATCAAAGATAATTGTGTATTTTCCAAACCTTAATTGATTTTCAGAAAAACTGAGGCTTTTATAGAATACCTCATGTTGAAGAAAAATGTCTTCAGAGATGTCAAACTTCCTTTTCATTGGGTCGAGAAGATGAGCTTGCAATTGACTGCTAAGCTGTCATTTACCGGAACCATTGTAAATACGTTGTTTTTATGGTGGAATTTGCAGTTACGTGTTTGTTGACTATTTTACAAAAAATAATTATCCTCCTTGAAATTTCTGATATGGAAACCTTTGACCTATTTTTATCCACTACCTTGTTGTTTGATTTCCCAAAAACTTATCAAAAACTTCATTCACATAAGAAAACAACCCAATTATGGGAAGTTTGCGACCAAACTTACCGGTAGCAAATTCCAAAAAACACCTTTCTACAAAAATTTTGATATTTACGATAGTTCTAGGGTCTTATTTCATGTTTATAAGCTAAACACATGCTTTGAGCACTCCATTGCTAAATTTTAAATTTGCATTTTCATCCATGAAAAGCTACGACAAATCCCGTGTAAATATTCACCTTCAATATGGAAGTTATCTTGTACCTAATTTTGAGATTTTGTCCTTTTGATATTTTCTTCACCTCCAAGTCATTTCCTATTAGCCTATAAAAGACTTTATATTACTAAAAATATTTATTTTCCACAACATAAGTAAAAATTATGATATTACCATTTTCATGGAGTGCCATCAATTTCAACAACAATCTTGAGACCCTTCTTTAAATGTTTAAGCTTGGATAATTTCAATTTGTGTTTCTAAAGCTCTAACTTACCCACTGAAACCTTCTCTTGCTCCTTGTAACCACATACTATTGCTCTTGCACAATTTCTTCATCACTCTATGTAAAGTGGTGTTCTCCTTATCATTCTTCGATTCATCTATAACCTTGTTATAAAAGTCAAGTTGCTTTGATATATCCTCCTTCAATTCCTAAAAAAGTGATTTTGATTCTGTCACTTCATTTCTAGAATTTCTTAATTTGTTCTTGCATAATCTCCACTTCACTTTTCTCTTGTACGGGCTCCATGCCTTTCCTGCCTTGATGGCTCTATTTTTGTTGTAGGTACCTATGGCATATTTTCTTCAAGGAAACTCGAGCATCATTTCTTTAGACTACATTGATCTTGTGATAGGCTTCCTAGGCTTGAAAATAAAACCTAAATCTTCTTGATTAAAATCCAATTTCTTAGCTCTTTTTCTCTTGTTCTAGTTTCTTAATCTTTGATCTCTATATGTTGCACAATTAGGATTTTTAATCTCAATGGCACTTTCTTCCAGTATCCCAATAGCATACGGGATATCTAACGTACCTTCCCTTTGCTTTAGCTTCTAGTCATCCACCTTTTGGTTCTTATATAAGTTTTTATCTCGGTTATTATAGAAGTTTTCTTGCTACCATAGGTTATACCACATCTTTAGCTACATGTTAACCATAGGCTCTCTTTCTACTTAGGGGTCGGCTCTAGGGCTCAACTATAGGCTCCTTCTCCTCCCTAGGGGTTATGGATTTAGACTTTTGAGTTTTCTTGAGAGTGGAAGTATCTAAAATTCATAGCCACATAGAAATGAAAGGTGAGCCAATATGTGTGCAACCTATTCAATTCTTCAACAACCATCGATTTAATAAGAGCATAATGGAAAATAGAGGTGGTACATGCATCGGAGCTTGGCTTGGACCTTGTTGTATCTTTCCTAAACTTCTAAATAGATAAAAGGTATGACAAGGGGTTTTTTACTGTGAAATGCATAAGTGATTTGAAATGGTATTGGTAAACCATGTTGAACCTACCTTCTGAAGTGAAGTACTTCTAGATCACCATCGAAGAGTTTAGAATAATATTCTTTGAGGCAAGTTATAGGAATTCTTGTGGTCATATCAATTCCTCTATGTTTGTTAGGGCCCTATGTACTAATGTAGTCCATTAACATTGTTATTGTAGCCACCTTACTATTATTTTTGTACCCCTTTAGTCCCCATATTGTTATTATTGTGCCGGCGTAAATAATTATTGTTGGTAAGCTAGCATTTTATTGTGAAAACCCATGGGTCTATATATAGAAAGGAAGTTTTCATTTGTGTCATCCGGGTACACCGTTTATGTAATGTAAAAGGAGGTGCCCCCTTGAAGTGGTTGATTTCTAAGGCAGTGATATCTCTTTTCTTCTATTATTGGGTTGGTTTTAAAAACATTTGGTATTAGAGCTTTGAATTACGAGGTTTGTTTGCTTCAAATAGGTCATCATGGAATTTTCGCTATATTTTTTTCTACAAAGGTTCATAATCTAAATGAAAACCCATTTGTGAGGGCTTTTCTTGAGGAACTTCTTGTAAGAATTTCGGACAACGGTTCACAATATTTTCGGAGATATGATCTGTGGAAGTTAGGGTTTTTGCGAGGCTCACGAATTTCTTCTCAAAGAGGTGACCTTGGGAAAAGTATCATAAATCTTTCTGGAAAACAAAATTGGAATTCTTTAAAAAGTAGCCAAAATTAAATGAAGTTTTGCCAGTTTTCATTGTGTATCAATTTAGGAGCCAAAGGGGGAAAAAGTGACACGTGGAACACCGTGAAAATTGCACTCTCTTGAACCGGTCCATAATTAGGTCATTTAGGGCGATTGGGCATAACTTTGCCTTCGAAGAATCCAAATATGGTTTGACCCATGGCATTGCAAAGACGATTTAGAGGGCTACTAAAGGACTACGAGATAAACTCTTGGGTATTCGAAATTACACAAATACATCGGTTTTCAATATCGAGCTCCTCGAAAACAAGAAAAATGTGTGTATTTTGTTAAACAAGAGTGCATAAGTCTTGTTTGAAAAATCAATTTGAAATGATTCCAGGGCATATTGAAGCATATATATCAGTATTGGGTTCTAAAGTTCACCTCTAAAAGAGATTCAACACCCATTAATCATATAAGGCTCTAATATAACTCATGAAGAGGAAGAGAGGTACGACATGATATCGAAATTACGAGAATAAGTGCAACAAATATAAATACTCACAAAGAGTAACAAAAAATGAAATAGATGGTTTAAAGAAAGGCATGGACGGTAAGATGGATGGTTTGAAGAAAGGCATGGAATATAAGATGGATGGTTCGAATAATGGCATGGAAGGTAATATGGATGGTGTGGAAGCTAAGGGATGGCATGGAAGCTAAGATGGATGGTATAGAAGGAAACATGGATGGTTTGGCAAAGTAATGGAAGCTAATATGGATGGTTTGAAGAAAGGCATGGAAGCTAAGATGGATGGTTTGAAGAATGGCATGGAAGCTAATATGGATGGTATGAAATCTAAGATGGATGGCATGGAAGCTAAGATGGATGGTGTGGAAGCTAATATGGATGACATAGAAGGCAACCTGGAAGATTTAAAGAAATACATGGAAGGTTTGAAGGAAGGTTTGGCGAAGTTGCTACAAGAAAATATTCCTAATGGCGAAAAGGCAGTAGAGGAAAGTCATGATGAGAACCAAATAAATTTTAACCATGATTTCATAGACTCTAATGTTTGATTAGATACACATATTCAAATATAGATATGAGGAAGTTTGATGACAAAGATATGATAACAGATACTACGAATGGAGAAATACTTTGATCTCCATAATCACTGAAAAACACACAAAAGGTATGCATTGTAACTTTATATTTAGAACAAAATCAATTTGTATGGTATCAATGGCTTTGTTCTCGTAAACCAACGGTCACTTGGTCGATTTTTACGGAGGAAATGATAGCACATTATGAGGATACAAAGAGAAACACCTTCTTTAGCCAATTGATCAATCTTAAACAAAAGGGTTCAGTGATGGAGCACATTGATGACTTCCAAAAATTGAATATAAGCATAAATAATATTCCAGAGGAACATAGGATTGATGTCTTCACAAGGACTCTAAAGGATAACATCCAACATGAGGTTCGCCTTTCGGAACTTCATACATTGGAGAAGGCATTCAGGTTGGCAAGAACAATTGAAATCAAAATTATGACGACAAGGAAGCCTACCACTCACAACTATAAAGATGGAAGTTTTTCTACTCCTAGACTTCCAGATCCTACAAGTATGAGACCACAAAAATTGGAATAAAAAAGAGCAAAAGGGCTTTGATATAGTTTTTATAACAAATACACTAAAGGTCATAAGTGTGCTAAGACGAAATTATTTTACATAGATTGTGAAGAGGAAGAAAAGGAACAAGAAACTTCAAAAGAAGACAATATACCAGAACCAAGTTTGTAGAGGAGGATAAATGAATCCGACCATATCTCTAATGCATTGGCAATTACCACTCCTAAAACTCTCGATATATATAAGGACATATCAAGCGAGAAAAATGTAATAGTGCTTACTGATTCGGAGTAGTACCCATAATTTTATTCTATCATTGTAAGGTAACTTGATAGGTGAATTGCTTCCTATACCAGTACCAGTGTCAAGTGATGGTGGAAAATGGAGAAACCCATAATTTCTCTGGAAAATGCCATAATATCAAGCTAACCATGGGAGAATATGTATTGAATAGTCCAATGTTTTCCATTCCAATGGGCGGTCGTCATGTTGTACTGCGAGTACAATGGTTACAGTCTTTGGGGACAGTAGATTTTAATTTTCATGAAATTTTCTTGAAATTTCTTCGAAAGGAAATGAAGTTGAATTATGAGGTATCACAAGAAAGGCATGAAATATGATAAGCTCTAATGTCATGAAAAATATTTTGAAGAAAGAACAACAAGGTGTCATTGCACAATTATGCTCACTAGAAGTTCGAACATAAGTATTATTTCTCAGAGATCTCCAAAAGTCTTGGATAATCATTCAAAGTGTTCAAAACTCCCCGAGGTCCCCACATATTCATGATGATCATGTTAATCATTTGGTTCCGGGAATTTTTTCCTCCAAATATAAGGCATTACATATATCCTTATGTCCAAAAAGAAAAATTGAACGTATGATTGCGAAAATGCTGAAGGTTGGTATAATTCACTTTAGTCAAAGTTCTTTCTCTGCTCCGGTAGTATTGGTGCATAAGAAGGATGGGTCATGGCGCATGTGTACGGATTATATGTAGCTCAATAAGCTCACTATTAAATATATATATCCCATTCCGTGATTGATGAATTATTGGATTAATTACGCAGATCAATTTTTCACCAAGTTGGATCTCTTATTAAAGATATCATCAAAGTAGAATGAAGATTGAAGACATATGAAAAACATTTTCAAGCTCATGAGGTCATTCTAAATTTTTGGTCATGCCTTTTGGCCTTGCAATGCACCTTCCATTTCAAGGGTTGATGAATTCCATTTTCAAACCCTTCCTTAGAAAATTTGTGTTAGGCTTTTCATGATATATTCTAGCTAGGTCTTGGAAGGATCATGTTAAACATGTTGATAGGGTACTCAAACTATTGGAGGAGAAAAAATTATATGTAAAAAACCTCAAATGTTTCTTTGGAGTGCAAAGAGTGGAATATCTAGGTCATATTCTATCTAAGAGGGTGTTAAGGTAGACCCTAACAAAATTAAAGCCATTAAGGAATGGAAAGTACACACAACCATAAAGCGAGATGAGTATTTCTCGAGTTATGATGTATTATAGCAAGTTTTTTAAAAAATATGGTAAAATAGTACCACCTCTAACAACATTATTGAAGAAAGATGCATTTTCATAGACTCTGAAGTAACTAAGTCCTTTGAACATCTTAAAGAGCAATGTGCCAAGAGCGGAGTCTTAGCTATGTGGGACTTCATAAAAACCTTTATTGTGGAATGTGATGCCTCGGAAAATGGAATTGGTGTTGTTTTAATACGAAGGAAGACTGGAATTTGCTTTTGAAAGTCACCCAATCAAAGGAAAGTATTCTGACTATTTATGAGGAAAATGTTGAAAATACTACATGCACTAAATAAATAGGCGACCTTACCTAATGGGAAGACACTTGGTAAAAATGATCATGATAGTCTTAAATACTTTTTGGAACAAAGACTATCTTAGAAGAGCAACAAAATGGTCACAAAGATGTTGGGTTATGACTTTGAAATCATCAAAAGAAGTAAATGTTGTTGCAGATGCACTCTCGAAAGGATAAGGATGTGGAAGCATTTTCTTGTGCCATTTCTATTATCGAGCACGATTGGATAACTTCAAAGCAAAGGGTAATGGAAGAATGATGAAGAAGTTTGAAATTCATTCAAAAGTTGCCATGAATCCCGATTACTTATGATACATTTAGTTGGAAAAACTGGTCCGCTTATGGTACAAAGATTGCTTATATCTTTGTAAGAATTCCCAACTAAAAAAATATTCTTTTGGTACACCTCTCCTTAGGAGGACACTTGGGATTACCCAGAAAGATTTTTGGGATAGCCTTAAATACGATATTCAAAAATTTTGTGGCAGAATTTTTGGTTTTCCAACAAAATAGATTTGGAAATTAAAATAGGGTTTTCTACAACCTTTATCCATTCCAAGTAAATGTTGGAGGATGTTTCATTAAGATTTTGTGCAATTTTACCCTGATTAAGAGGAAAGAGGTGTCATCATGGTGGTAGTTGATAGGCTTTCAAATGTATCACTTTTTGCATTATCTTGTGCATATAAGTAAAGGTACAAATGCTATTGCATTTTTTGGTATTTCAAAAATTTGCATGGAAACCCAAAGAGGTATTATAGTGATAGAGATCCCATTTTCCTTTAAAAAATTTTTAGGCGGAATTATTTTCTTGTTTGGGTACTCAACAAGCTCATAGATCATCTTATCATCCTCAATCCTATATGGGAAAAGCTGAGACAATGAATAAATGTTTGGGAAGGATATCTTCGTTGCTTTGTATACTGCAATAATAATGACACAATAGGTCAATTGGTTACCTCTTGTTTGAATGGTGGTATAACACTTCCTTCCACACTACAACAAAAATGACCCCATTTATGGCACTTTATGGATATCATCCTCCATCCATCACACCATATTTAAGAGAAAATTATAAGGTTCAAGAAGTGGAAGATCACATCAAGCATCAACAACAAGTTCTCCAACTCTTAAAGGATACCTAAATTTGGCACAGTGCGAATGAAACAACAGGCGGGTCAACATCGCAATGAGAGATTTGTTGATGTAGTCGACTGGGTATTTTTATAGCTACAACTATACAAAAAAAATCCCATAAGCAAGCTAAGAAGGATAATAAATTATCGCCAAAGTAATATGGTCTATACAAGGTGTTGCAAAATATTGGTACTATATCATACAAATTGGATCTTCCTGCATCTTCTCAAGTGCACCCAGTTTTCCATGTTTCATGCTTAAAGAAGGTTATAGGTGACAAAATTCCAATTCAAACAATATAGCCAGAACTTGATGAGGAAGAGAAAAATCATATTGGAACCTAAAGCCTTCACAGCTTGGACTGTTGACTACGAAATAGATCAATTTCGAGTATCTCATCAAGCGGAAGAGCTTACCTTTGAAGATTTCACATGGGAGGATGAGAGAATTTTATACGAGAAGCATCCGGAACTACTCAAGCGTTGAGGACAACACTTTTGAGAGAGGGCATGTTGGGCCTATATTGCTAATTTATTCCTTATTGTTATTATTTTCCCTTACATTATTGTTAAATTAGATACAGGATTATGTTAGCATTGTAGACTCTATATAGAAAAGGAGGTTTTTCGGTTGTGTCATCCAAAAATTTTCATTTATGTAATGTAAAGGTTCCACCTTGAAGTGGATTTGATTTATAAGACATTTATCTCTCTTTTATTCTATTTTGGGCGTTGACTTCCTGGCTTAGTTCTCTTCCTTAAGGAACTCATCACAATTCTACAATTGAAATTTACGCACCTTAAACCACATTTCTCCTTACTTAGGGATTTTTTAGCTTGAACAATGGTGTTGGGGGAACCTTTGTGCTTGTACCCACTTTAGAATCTATTCTTGTAAATTAATGGAAAAATGTTACTTAATTTTCCCATGGTACTTACAGCACGTCGACGAAATCGAAGGCAACGTCTTTCTTAGGTCCCTATAATACTAGTGTATCCCCTTATTTTTATTGTTAGTATAGCCCCGTTACTGTTATTATTTTTCCCTTGTAGTCCCCATATTTTTATTATTGTGCCCCATAGAAGCCCACTATTTTTATTTTTGTGGCCTTACATTGTTATTGTTATGTCGGCTAGGATTATATTGTGACCCATTAGAGTCCTATATATAGAAAGGAGGTTTTTCCATTTGTATCATCCAAGAATTTTTCATTTATGTAGTGTAAATGAGGTTTCCCTCTTAAAGTGGTTGATTTCTAAGGCGATGATCTCTCTCTTTTTATTCTATTTTTTGGAGCTGGTTTCTGGCATTTGGTATCAAAGCTTTGAATTCTAGGGTTTGTTGTTTTGAACGAGGTCATCGTGGAATTTTCGCAATAACTTTCTTTAAAATGTTCGGAAGCAAAAAAAGAACCCATTTGCGAAGAATACGAGGGAACTTCATGTAAAAATTTAGGATCTTGGTTCACAATATTTTTGAGATATGATATGTGGAATTTAGGGTTTTAGCGATCTCAATTTCATCTCAAAGAGGTGACCTTGGGAAAATCATCACAACTCTCTCTCTGAGCATCGTATTGGAATTATTTAAAAAGTGGCCAAAATTTCACGGAATTTAGTTTCCTGTATATCACTTTTAGAGTCGAAGGAGGAACCAGTGACACGTGGGACGCCATAAAAGTTTTCTCTTAGAACCAGTCCATAATTAGGTCATTGTGGGAGATTGGGAATAACTTTGCCTTGAAGAATCTGAATCAGGTCTAACCCGTGGAAATGGAAAGAGGAATCAAAGGGACAATACGGTATATAAATTCAGATCTTGAAGATCGATCAATATAGACCTCCTAAAAAATGAGAAAAGGTTTGTATTTTTTAAACAAGTTTGCATAACTTTTGTTTGAAAAAAATTAGTTTGAAGTGATTCAAAGGAAATATTGAAGCATAGATATAAGTATTGAGCTATATGTGTCTCACAAAAATAGTCCACACCCATTAATTGCTCTGCGAAATATACTATGACACATGAAGAAGAATAATTTCAATATAATTATCAAAATTACGGTACCAAGTGAAACAAATTTTGATCTTACAAGAAGCAACCAAATATGAGATAGACGGTTTTAAATCGAGACATGGAGGCTAATTTGGATCATTTGAAGGATCAAATGAAAGCTAATATAGATTATAAATCGAGTGGAAGATCACATCGAGCATCAACAACAATTTCTCCCAGCTTACGAAACGAAAACCTAACTCTGAGTGCGAAATTGAATGAAACAACCAAAGAAGATCAACATTGCAACGAAATAAGTTACGAAGAAATCACCGAGAAAAAAGAACTCAAAAACATAAATCGATCAATTTCGGAAGTATCTTAGCAAGTGGAATAACTTACGCTAAAGGTTCCACATGGGAGGATGAGAATTCTATACGAAGCATCCAAGAAATAATGAAGCATTGGGGTTGTACTTGTTTGAAGGAGAGAGGAGCATATTTAGGTCCTGTACTAGTGTATCCCCTTATTGTTATTGTTAGTATAGCCCCATTATTGTTATTGTTTCTCCCATGTAGTCCCCATATTGCTATTATTGTGCCCCATAGAAGCCTACTATTGGTATTTTTGTGCCCTTACATTGTTATTGTTATGTCAGCTAAGATTATATTGTGACCCATTAGACTCTTATATATAGAAAAGAGGTTCTTTCATTTGTGTCATCCAAGAATTTATCATTTATGTAATGTAAAGGAGGTTTCCCCCTTGAAGTGGCTGATTTCTAAATTGTTGATCTCAATTTTCTTCTATTTTGGGAGTTGGTTTCATAAAATGCTCTTCCTTAAAAATTCATCACAACTCTGTGATTGATATTTACGCACCTTAAACCACATTTCTCGACCTAGGTATTTACGTAGCTTGAGAAATGGTGTCAAGGGACACTAACAAAGCTCAACATGCCCACTTTTGAAACTTTTCCTATAAAATTAATGGCAAAATATTTAGCAATTTTCACATGGTAACCTACGACATCTAATAGAATCGAAGGCAACCCACGGCGGTAAATGCTTGAATGAACGTAGGGTCTTCCTCCGGTAGTTTCATATCCATTGGCTTGTATCTTGCCGGCCCTCCTTTATATTGTTTCCACTGGTATCATGCATGGGCACACATTCTTCTTTGACGACTACAAATATCCCAAAGACAACTAGAGAAAACTATGAAACCTATAGACCTACCCTAAAGACAACTAGACTAGCTCACAATACTGTAATGTTTGAGCTATGGAAAACAAAGAAAAACTCCAAAAGAGGGAGATACGAGCTAATGATAGCCAGTATTCCAAATGGAAAAGTATGAAAATGGGAATGAATTTATAACGTGTACGCGTTTTTGGGTGAGGGATAAGACAAATTATATTAATTATGACCAGCATGACTCTAACTCTTGTTGTTTTCTAAAAAAACACTTTTTCTTACCATTATCAATGTCCGGAAGCCAAATATGCTACGGAAGTGTCGGGAACTTCGTAGAAAACCCAAGATTTTCTAGCGCTGGAGTTGTTGCGAAGTGTCTTTGAAATGTCAAATTGCTAATCATGACCAAATGAGCCTAAGACACGTGGAGTTTTACTTTTATTTTCACTTTATGATGACACCATACTAAAGTTCATAATGACCCCACAAACTAATTTTATAACATAAATAACCTTTCTAGATGTAATTATTTTGAAGAAAAACTCAAAGCCATAACTAACCCAACCAAATTGACTTAAAGAGAAACATAATTATTGCCTTGGATAACAAAGAACCTTCACCGATTTACTATCCCTCGTATTGAACCTGTGCAATGTTGTATTGACATACTTCCTTTGGTTTATCCGGAAGCTTCCTTTACTGATCTCCTTTAATTTCCATGCCCAAAATATAGTTTACAACACCAATATCCTTCATGTCAAATTAGGAGGGAAAATTATTTCTTCAAATCTTGGATAATTTCTTTGTCATTTCCAACTTGACAACATATCATCCATATATAAGACCAAATAAAGAACACATTCACAAATTAATTTAAAATAGACACAGTAATGATTCACTTTGCTTCCTAGTGAAGCGAGGGTCACTATATGTATCAAATTTACGATACCACATCCTCGGTGACTATTTTAACCCATATATAGAGAATTTTTTTAACTTTGCATACGAGTTCTTTCTTACCATTCACCACAAAAGAATTTAGGTTGTTTCATGTATATCTCCTCTTCTAAATCCCCATACAGAAGAAATGGTGTCTTCATATCCATCTATTCTACCTCCAAATAAAATGCGACCTTGATAATTAAAGTAATATAATAGAGATTACCTTGGAAACGGAAGAAAAATCACCAAAATCATTCACATGCACAGGAATAATTTTTCTAAAGCAAGGCTTTGTATTTCTCCACCTTGCCTTCTGCATTCATCTTCTTCTTAAACACCCATTTTCTCCCAATGTGATTTCTTCCATTTGGAAACTCCACTAGATCCCATGCCTCATTTTTGTGCAAAGATGTCATTTCATCAACCATGGCCTCCTTCCTGGATGCCTTATTTCTGGAACTGATCTTCTCACAACTAGAGTTTGTGGATCTACCTCTTTTGAATCTTGTTCTAGTTAGGGATTTGATTATTCATCCTTTAGCTCAAACTCTATCTTCTCGATTTCCTTTGGTAGACATCATATTTAAAAACATCTTTCATCTCTCTAAACACCAAATCTCAGTTTGTACACAACCTTCCCCATTTCTAGGTTACAAATCTTATAACCTCTTAAGCTATTATACTGACTAAAGATGCACCTTTCAAATTTACTATCCAACTTGGTTCTTTTATGCTTTGGAACATGTACATATGCATCACAACCAAATGCCCTCATATGTGAAAGAGGCAAGTTTTACAGACATGTTGATGTGGAGTCTTAACCTCCAACACTAATGAAGGTGATCTACTAACGAGGTAACATGAAGTCTCACTACCTCTAGTCAAAATTCTTGTCCTAACCCTACACCTTGAGCATGTGCTGCCTTTTCCATCAATGCTGTTAGTATTTCTACAACTCTGTTTTGCTAAGGTGTGTATGGTGGTATTACGCATGCTATACTACACTTCTTATAGAACTCTTCAAAATTCCTTCTTGCAAAATCCTCCACCATTGTCTTCTCTTCGCACCTTTCTCTTCTTCTCTTTTTGGTTTTCCACGAACCTTAACTTCTTGAGCTTATAAAATACTTGATTTCTTCACAAGAAATATATCCATGTACTCCTCAAGAAGTCATCTATAAATGAAACATAGTACACAAACTTGCCCGGTCGATGGAGCAGGCATGGGTGCAAAAACATCCGCATTGCACAAACTCTAATATCTTGTTCACCACTCTTTGGCTTGGAAGGGAAACTCACTCGATTCTTACCCCATATGCCCATGATGTTCACCAATCAAAATCCAAATAGAAATTAAAAATACCTTATGCCATAACATTACCATGCATTGAGAGGCCCTTCTCTCCAATATGTCCAAGTATTTGATGCCATAGTAGTGTTTTCTCAGAAGACCACTCGGCTTTCTGCTCCACTTTCAAGCCAAAATGTCGCACCCATCCCAATAAAAGTGTTACCTAGAAGCTTGTGCATAGTTCCAATCGAACTCGATGCGTCAATATGAGTGCTCCTTTAACGATCTTGCGGGTATCTTTCTAAGACATATTTTTACATGTCATCTGCATACAACACAAAAATAATATTTAAACGTGCACGAAGATGAAGATCACTAGGAAGTGTTCTAATCCTTCCACCTTGCAACTTCAACTTGAATTTTCCACGATAAAATTGATTACGACGCTTCTTATAATCCCCTGTAATAAGACATCACCACCATCATACTTTCACACTCACATAACCATACATTGTGGGAGTGAAGTGAAAAGGATACTTTGAGTCAATCAAAGATGCCTCATGATCTACATGTATATTTGAAGGAGAAGCCAAGTACAAATCCCCACCTTCATTTAGAGTGTTTTCCCACTTGCTTCTAAAATGATCATCATCGAATCCCTTCCTTTCTCTAGAAGATTTAGAACTACAATCATTTTTTGAAGTGCCCTTCCTTTCCACATTTCAGCAAACCTTTACAATTTTTCTTGAAATTTGGTCTCCACTACGAGGAATTATTTTTTGTTTATGTTCTAGAGACCTTCCTCATACAGACAATGCACATCTCCATTCTAGACCTCCATATTTTTACGTCTTGTTTCCTCCATAAGTGAGGGTGAGAAAATTTAATCAAACTTCAAGGTAGTTGTCATTGCCTAGTGGAATAACTAGATTATCCCACAAATCTCAATGAAAACACAACAAAGCTGATGCACTTATCTTCATCTGATATTTTAATATCAATGGGTAACAACTAACTTACCATAGTATTGAAGGTGTTTATATGCTCTGTCACCAAGTCTCCATCCTTCATCCTCGGGTTATACAGATTATTTTGTAGGAATAGTTTGCTCACCAGATACTTAGATTGATACAAAGTCCCTAACTTGTCCCTAAAAGCTTCATATTAGCTTCCCTAGATACATTCAATAATACCAAATCTAAGCTACACAAATGTATTGTGCTCTTTGCTTTTTTTTTTCTAATCAACTCTTCCTAGTCTTCATAAAATTTTTATTGGTTTATTACCGGATCTACCATGATCCATTGATATTTATCCACCGACATATCCTCCATCTTGTGCTTCCACAAATCAAAACTATGACCATTAAATTTCTCGATCTCTCCTTATATTGTGTCTGCTGCCGCAGAATCGATCTGTGAATCTCCTGCTGAATAGGGTCTACCACGGGACGAGAAAAAACCCTCGGCCCAATGAGTCATCGCCGTCCCCTTGAAGTTGAAACAACCGATACCAGTGTAGGTTTAATACTGTATAGAAATTATCTACCAAATAGTATTAAACGGACAGCCAACAATAGAGGGATCTTAAAACATAGAACAAATATACGCCAAATATTTTCCCTCGATCCAAAAGCTAGGACTTCTAGCTTAATTTTTTATTATGTTCCTTTAAACGTTACGATTAAATATATACATACTAAAGCATTCATAAACCCCATGTTGAGATTTTGTGTATTTGGGGTAGCATCGGTTATTGCTCTAGCTCCCACATTTTGTGGAGGGACTGAAGTAAACTTGATCTACAAGACCCATAAATTGATTTTGAAATTTCATTTGGTTTAGGAGATATTAAATTAATTAATTATTTTAATGTATTCCTAAAATTTAAAACTTAGGTAACTTAAATAATTAAAGTGAATTTAATTAAACATGTAAATGTAATTGTCTTAATTCACCTGAGATGGAGCTTTTTTCATTTAATCTTAGCCATTGATTCAAAGATACGTTAACATTTGCATTGGTTTCCCAATGAGAAAAGTATAAAGGAAAGGCTTGGGGTCATTTGTAAAGACACACAAAGGAGAAGAGCAACGAAGCTAAGTTGAGATATCGGAGAGCGGGTTTGCCTACAACAATTTTCGAAGTGTTTCAGGTTTGCCAAAGAGGGGAATTTAAGCCAAGAGGATGATGCGATGTTTAGGGGTCTAGAATCGACGAGAGGCGGATATCGACCCAGAGGCGACACGAGAGAAACGGGGAGAGCGACGGTAGGAAGGCGACAGGCGGCCTTTATGCGGTGTTGCGCGGTCCTACGAGGACAGTGATTTTGTACGGGAAACCCTCGGGGGTTACGCAAGGCCCCTGGGGGCAGCGTAGGAAGTGCCTACGTCACCCGATGCGAGGTACCGCGGCCCTTTAGGAAAGCGGCGTTGAGGGACGTAGAGCTTTAAAGGTGTTAGGTCCCTATATTACTGAAGTATAGTCCTTATTGTTATTAGTGTAACCCCTTATTGTTATTATTGTACCTGCTTGTTTTGTTATTATTGTGCCCTTAAATTATTATTGTTAGGTCGGCTAGCATTACATGCTGGCCACATGGACTCACATATATAGAAAGGAGGTTTTGTAAATTGTATCATCCAAAAATTTTTCATTTTATGTAATGTATTGAAGTTTCCCCATTGAAGTGGCTTATTTCTAAGACGTTTATATCTCTTCTCTTCCATTTTTGGGCTTGGTTACACAACATTTGGTATCGGAGCTTTGTATAGTTCTAGGGTTTCATTGCTCCAAAAAGGTCATCGTGGAATTTTCGCTATAATATTTTTTCTACGAAGTTTGAAGCCAAAAATTTTAGGTGTGAAGCCAAAATCTGCGAGAAGATCGTCTAAACATTTTGAGCTTGCTTCGCAATATTTTCGGAGATAGTACGTGAGTTAGGTCTTTTGGGCTCTAAACGGGTCATTTTGGCATTTGCACTATAAATTTTTCTGCGAGTTTAGAATCTGAAATTTTCGAATTGCCGAAGCTGACTAAAATCTAAGAAACTCATCAAAAAATTTTAGAGCTTGGTTTGCAATAATTTTTGAGATATGATCTGTGGAAGGTAGTGCTTTTTCGAACTTAAATTTCATCTCAAAGAAGGTGATCGTAGGAGCAGTTCAATAACTCTCCTCTGCGAGCATCGGATTGGAGTCTTAGTAAGGGTTGTAAGTACATAGACTTTCGTTTTCTTGGCTATCAATTTCAAAGGTGAAGGACAGAAACAGTGACAAACAACTTAGAGTCGTACAATTTTTCTCTCTTGTTAACTGAGTCCATAGTGGGTCATTGTGAGGAGATTGGACATAACTTTGTCTTGGAGAATCCAAATCGGGTGGACATGGCATTCAAAGAGAATTCGAGAGATCTACTTCATTGCTGAATTGTAGATATTGAAGAGCACGATCACGGAGATAATACGATTTAAATATCGAGCTCCTTAAAAGCAAGAAAAGTGTGTAATTTTTTCAGTGCATAAGTCTTGTTTGAAAAATCAATTTGAATTGATTCCAAGGAGCATATTGTAGAATAGATATCGGTATTGGGTTCTAAAATGCTGCCTGTAAAACAATTCAACACCCTGTTAAGCCTTGGAAAGAGGGCTCTACTATGACTCATGAAGATGAAGGTACCTTTTATGATCTATCAAAATTACGAGAAAGTGCACCAAATTTCTCTCGCAAAGCAGGAAAAAATGAAATGGAAGTTTTTGAAGAAAGACGTGGAAACAAAGATGGATGGTGTGAAGAATAATATGGATGGTTTTTTTTTTTTTTTTGAAGAAAGGCGTAGAATCTAAGATAGATGGCGGGGAAGAGTACAGCATTGAATCTAAGATGGATGACATGGAAGCTAAAATGGAAAACATGAAGAATGATCTAAAAACGATTTATAGAGGAGTTTGACAAAGTTGATACAAAAGGAAATGTTTCCTAACGGTGAAAAGATAGTAGAGGGAAACTCGCGAGTGAGAACAAAATAAATGTTAATGTCGTGATTTCATAAACTCCCCTAATGTTGGCGGGAAGAACCACCATATTCCAAAAATGGATATGAGGAAGTTTGATGGAGAGGATCTGCAACATGGAGTACTACAAATCAGACATCCTTTTTTATCTCCATAATGTACAAAACACGGAAAAGGTACGCATTGCAACTACATTTAGAACAAAATACATTTGTATGGTATCGATGAAAACTTTCTCTAGTAAAAAAATTGTCACTTGGTCAATTTTACGAATGGCATTATGAGGATACAAAGAGCAACACGTCTTTAGCCAATTGATAAATCTCAAACAAAAGGGTTTAGTGGGGGAGCACATTGAGGACTTCCAAAAATTGAATATAAGGGTAAATGATATTCCAGAGTAACACAGGATTGATCTCTTCATAGACAATTTAAAGGATAACATCCAACATGAAGTTTGCGTTTTGGAACTTGATTCATTGGAGAAGGCATTCAGGTTGGCAAGAAAAATTGAATGTAAAATTATGGCAACAAGGAAGCCTACCACTCACTTCTATATAGAAGGAAGTGTTTCTACGCCTATATTTCCACAACCTGCAAGGTTAACACCACAACAATTGGAAGAAAAAGAGTACAAGAGCTTTTCTACAATTGTGATAGCAAATACACTAAGGTCCTTAAGTGTGTTGAGAAGAAATTATTTTACATAGATTGTGAAGAGGAAGAAGAAAATGAACAAGAAGAGGATATACACGGGGAACTTGACCCTAGAAGAGGAAGAAATGAATCTATGCATAGAGTAGCAATACTTAGCACATGGGGCATTACCACTCCTCAAACTCTCAAGATGAAGGACATATCGAGAAGAAAAAGGTAATAGTGTTGATTGATTTAGGTAGCACCATAATTTTACTCATTGTAAGGTAGCAGGAATTAAATTGTTTCCTATACCTAGCACGAGAATGTCAAGTGATGGTTACAAATGGAGGAACTATAAATTGCTGCGGAAAATGCCATAATATCCAAGCTAACCATGGGGGAATATATATTGACTAGTCGATGCTTTCCATTCATATGGGAGGTCTTTGATGTTGTACTATGAGTAAAATGGTTACAATCTTTGGGGACGGTAACTTTTAATTTTCAAAAAACTTTTCTTGAACTTTTTTCAAGGAAAGGAAGTCGAGATTATGGGGTATTGCGGGGAAGTCGGGAAGATAATATAAGCTTTAATGTCATGAAAAAGATTCTAAAGAAAGAACAACGAGTGTAATTGCTGATTATGCTCACTAGAAGTTCAACATCAAAATCGTTTGTTTCTACGGATCTCCGACCATTCTTGGACAATCATTTGAGGTGTTTGAAACTCACAAAGGACTCCCACTATTAAGTGATCATGATCATGCTATTCATTTTATTCTAGGAAGTGTTCCTCCAAACATCGGAGCCTTATATAGATATTACGTCAAGAGCGAAATTGAAAGTATGATTGCAAAAATGTTAGGCGGGTATAATTCAACCTAGTTAAAGTTCTTTCTCTACTCCTGTGGTATTGGTACAAGAAGGATGGATCATGGTGAATGGGATTGTAGGGGAGATCGATAAGCTCACCATTAAAGATAGTTTCCCATTCTGTGATTGATGAATTGTTGGATAAATTCCATGGAGCAATTTATTTTACCAAGTTGGATCTTCATTAGGGATATCATCGAATTAGAATGTTGAAGATATTCAAAAACAACATTTTAGAACTCATGAGGGTCATTATGAATTTTTGGTCATGCCTTTTGGCCTTACCAATGCACCTTCTACATTCCAAGGGTTGATAGAATTCCATTTTCAAATCCTTCCTTAGAAAATTTATGTGGTATTTTTTGATGATATACTAATCTATAGCGGGTCTTGGAAGGATCATGTTGAACATGTTGACGGGGTGCTCAAACTATTGCGGGAGAAACAATTATATGCAAAAACATCCAAATGTTTCTTTGGAGTGCAAGAGGTGGAATCTACGGGTCATATTGTATCTCACGAAGAGGCATTTAAAGTAGACCCTAAAAAAATTAAAGCCATTAAAGAATGGAAAGTCCCCACAACCATAAAGCGGTTGCGAGGATTTCTTGAGTTAACGGGGGTATTATCGCAAGTTTTGTTAAGAATTATGGGAGAATAGCGACACCTCTAACAACACTATTGAAAAAAGA
The DNA here is from genome assembly GCA_034641835.2 of Pinus albicaulis. Taxonomy (NCBI): domain Eukaryota; kingdom Viridiplantae; phylum Streptophyta; class Pinopsida; order Pinales; family Pinaceae; genus Pinus; species Pinus albicaulis. The sequence goes on from JAXQQM020080738.1 coordinate 88,988, forward strand.
TGCATTTTCATGGACTCACAGAAGCAACTAACGCCTCTAAACATCTTAAAGAGGCAATGTACCCCTGCTTACCAAATCTTAGCTTCCTTGAGACTTCACAAAAACCTTTATTGTGGAATGTGATGCCTTAGGAAATGGAATTGGTGTTGTTTTAATCGAGGAAGGAAGACCCATTGCTTTTGAAAGTAGGTCGATCAAAGGAAAGTATTTAGAAAACCTATTTGTAGAGAAGGAAATATTATAGCAATCTTGCACTAAAGAAATGGAGAAATTACCTAATGGGAAGACACTTCAAGGTAAAAAGCGGTGTGATAATTACTTAAACACTTTTTTTGGAACAAAGGCTTGTCTTGAGAGAAAGGCAACAAAAATGGGTCACAAAGATGTTTGGTTATGACTTTGAAATAATCTAAAAAAAAGGAGAAAGCTTAATGTTGTTGCGAATGCACTCTCCAAGAAAGAATGAAGAGGTGGAAGCATTTCTTTGTGCCATTTCTATTATCCAACGATTGGATAAGCAAGCAAAGATGAATGGAAGAAGGACAAAGATGTATGGACACTCATTGAAAAGTTGTAGCAAGATCCTAGTACATACGATACATTTGGTTGGAAAAATGATTCCTTATGGTACAAAGATCGCTTATATATTTGTAAAAAATTCCCAACTAAAACAAAAAAGATTCTTAAGGTGCACTTCTCCTTTAGGAGGACACTCGGGATTTTAAAAACTTACCTGCCACGGGGTGAAGAAAGAATTTTTTTGGGATGGCCTTAAGTGCGATATTCAAAAGTTTGGTGAATGCTTGGTTTTCTAGCGAATAAAGTTGATACAATTAAGACCTAGGGACTTCTTACAACCTTTATCCATTTCCAAGTCAACATTGGGAGGAGATTTCAGTAGTTTTATCACGGAGTTTACCTATAAGTCAAGGAAGGAAAGAGTGTCATCATGGTGGTAGTTGATAGACTTGCAAGTATGCACACTTTTATGCATTATCTCATCCATTTAAAGCAAGTACGGTTGCTACTACATTTATGGACGAAATTCAAAAGCTACATGGAAGCCCAAGGGTTATTGTGAGCGACGGTCCCATTTTACCAAAAAATTTTGAATGATTATTTTCTTGTTTGGGTACTTAATTAGCTCATAGCTCATCTGTATCATCCTCAATACGATGGTCAATGAGATAGTAAATAAATGTTTGGAAGGATATCCTCGTTGTTTCATATCTGATAAACAAACACAATGGGTCAAGTGGTTGCCTGTATGACTGGTGGTACAACACTTTATTCCATCTTCATGACAAAAAAGACCCCATTTATGGCACTTTATGGATATCATCACCATCATCACATCATCTTTAAGGGAAAATTCGAGGGTTCAAGCGATTGGAAGATCACATCGAGCATCAGCAAGAAGTTCTCCAACTCTTAAAGGATAACACAGGGTGGCACAAAATCGAATGAAACAACGAGAGAAAGGATCAACATGTTAGCGAGAGAAATTTTGATGTAGTAGATTGGGTATTTTTGCGGCTACAACCATACAAAAAAATGTCCCTCAAGCAAACTAAGAAGGATAATAAATTATCGCCAAGCACTATGGTCCTTACAAGGTGTTGCAAAATATTGGTACTTATGGCATGCAAATTGGAGCTTCTGGCTTTAATAGCGAGTCTGTCTGATTTTCCATGTTTCATGCTTAAAGAAAGTTATAGGTGAAAATATTCCGATTCAAAAAATATTGCTAGAACTTGATGAGAAGGAAAAATCATATTGGACAGGCGGTCACGAAGCAAGAACTCGTGACTACGAATCGATCGAATTTCGAGTATCTCATCGAGTGGAAGAACTTATCCTTTGAAGATTCTACATGGGAGGATGAGAAGTTTATCTGACTTTGGAGACATAAGCATTGAGACAACACTTTTTTAGAGGGAGAGGGGCATGTTAGGTCCCTATATTACTAGTATAGTCCCTTATTGTTATTAGTGTAACCCCTTTATTGTTATTATTGTTACCCTTATAACCCCCATTTTGTTATTATTGTGCCCTTAAGTGTTAGTGATAGGGTCCGCTAGGGTTGTTCTTCAGCCCATAGGATTACATTATGGCCACATGGACTCCTATATATAGAAAGGAGGTTTTGTAAATTGTATCATCCAAAATTGTTCATTTATGTAATGTATTAGAGGTTTCCCCACCGAAGTGGCTTATTTCTAAGGTGTTGATATCTCTTTTCTTCCATTTTTTGGTGGTTACACAACAAAAGAGGTTTGTGTGAGAGGCTTCGGGGGTAGCATGGAAGTTTCTAGGCCCTAATTTTGGCTGAGTTCTGTAAATCCCATTTGTGGGTGTGGATCAGTGATTATTTTGGCCCTAGATCAGCTAGTGAGCTGTAGATCTATTATTTCTCTGTCGAGTTTACCAGATCTAGAACCTAGGCTTGTTGTATGCAAAAAATTCTTAATATTAAAACCCTCCATCAGCTAGAAGACTAGTTTTCTCGCATTGGGTTTTCCCGGAGACTATTTGTCCAGAAATAACTGTCACTTTGTCTATGTGTGCATGAATTTGTTCTAGATTTGGATTGGTGGAGATATGTTATGTGTTTTGTTTCAATTTTAACTTGAATTTTATTTCGTTAAAAAATTTTCTAAGTAGGAGGAGCATAACCAGATTAACAATAATAATTTCTACATAAAGTGTAAAGATTCTAAAATTTCCACATGGTAGCGGAGCAATTGCAGATCTAGGAGGGTCACCAGCAAGAGACTAAAGGTTCTAGCTACATGATGTAGCTTGAAAAGCAGTAGAAATGCAGATCTGAAGGGACAACGTAGTTTTCATAGGCAGATTCACACAGAGGGAAGGGTGATGTAGTATAAACCTATCTCCTGCAAGCCCACGAAATTATTGCGCAGAGGCAACTCAGAAACAGTGCTAGATTAGTCTAAATCATGCTAGTGTGATGCAGATCTAAATCTGTCAGATCTAGACAAGGTTGAAGATTAGCTACAGAAATTCAGAAGGTGCTGGTGAGGTTAAATTTATCAAGTGTTCTGATTTTTAGTCTAAGCACAAGTGACAATTAATGGGAGGAGATCAAATTCTTAGAGATTTTCTAGCCAAATAAACTTGCATTTTATTCATAGGATCAAAGAGAGCTGAATCATAGTTTATTTGGTAGATTTCCAAGGAGGGAAATCAGTTGTCAGAGGGAGCAGAAGGTGCCTCTTTTGCCAAGGGCCTTAGATCCAATTCTCTAGCAAAGAGAAAAGGAAGTTCCAACACATTCTGAGTAGATAGATCGTCATGTACTTCGTGATCAGGACAGGCTGGATGGCCTCTCAAACTTTTCAGTTTGGAAGGCAAGGATCCTGATAGTCCTTGAGGCATACAATCTTAGAGACCATGCAGAGCAAACTCTTGCCACACCGACGGATCCAGATCTATTTCGGAAGCATAAGGAAGCTATTGGGCATGCCAAGTGACTGATTATGGATGGAATTAAGGACCATATTGTACCAAACTTAGCTCAGAAGAATACAACTAATGAGATGTGGAAGGCCTTAATCTCCCTATATGAGGAAAAATTTGTCCAAAGGAAGATGTTGTTGGAGACATAGATGAGGTCATTCATGATGACCAAGGGAGAAGACATCGATCATTTCCTCTTCAGACTGCAGTCGATCAGAGATCAGTTGACTGCAACTGGTGCCAAGGTGGAAGATGATGTGATGGGCTGGAGTGCCCTCAATGCAGTCATAGATGAGTGGGAAACCTTTGTCCAAAGTATCTTGGGCAGATTGGACCTCCCAGATTGGGACAAATTGTGGTCAATTTTGCATCAAGAAGTACTCCGCAGATTCACCAAGAAGCAGTATAGCTCGTGATCAAGAAAAGTGAAGAAGGAAGATGAAGAAGATGCACCCTTGGCATCAAAGAGGCAGCAGGGAAAGAAGAAGAAGGAGTTGTCAAAGATCAAGTGCTTCTAGTGTGGTGAAATGGGACATTTTGCTAGCAATTTTCCTCAGAAGAAAAAGGACAAGGAAGCCTCTTCTTCCAAGGCTGTTGTGGTAGATGATGGGTCAAAAGATGATGTAGCCATGAGCGCTCATGAACCACAGAGGTGGGGTGACATGGATATGTAGAGGAGCTACATAGAATTAAGGCAGGATCCTTGAGCAGCTCATCTCTTGGATCACATGCGAGCTATGATAGGCTTAAGAAAATAGCGGGACAAGTAGAGTAGTGGGTGCATAGATCACAAATGGAGCATAGGCAGATCTGAAGGTTGGAAGGAGCAACGTAGAGTGGAGTAGCAGCAGCGTAGAAGCAAAAACAGTGCATAGGCTGATGTGACTTCAGCAGCGTAGAGCAGAGCTGCAACAACGCAGAAGGCTTTAGAGGGACAGAGCAGTGCAGCAGCACCATGAGAGATTTTAGCACAAGGGATTGATGTGACTTCAGTAGTGAAGAGGGAGTATTCTTACATAGTGCAGAGCTGTAGTTGTGCATCATCCTTTAGATGCTAGCACAGATCTGTAGCCTTTGGAGCTTAAATGATGAGGATGCAGCCCATCTGACTTGTATGTCAAAGATTGGGCATGAGATTCAGTTGTTTCTCTCAATAACTAAAGTTTCAGTGCAACAGATCAGCAATGGCAGTGCTATGAGCAGCAAAAATGCATCATATTGAGAGGGAGCTACAATACAGAGGTTGCAATGGCAATGGCAAAGTCATGGGTTGCAGTACAAAATGGCAGCAGTAGTGCAGATTTGAGTGGTAGCAGGCCAAGCTCTAGCAGCATAGAACCAATACTCAAAGTCTTGTAATGCATAGTGTGATGTATTGCTAGAGCACACCCTTGATGCTAAGAGGGAGTGTTGAGATTTTGTGTATTTTGGGTAGCATCAGTTGTGCTCTAGCTTCCAAATTTTGTGGAGGGACTAGAGTACACTTGATCTACAAGACCCAGAATTGATTTTGGAAATTTCATCTGGTTTAGGAGATATTAAATTAATTAATTATTTTAATGTATTTCCTAAGTTAAAACTTAGGGAACTTAAATAATTAAAGTGAATTTAATTAAACATGTGATGGAATTGTCTTAAGTCACACATATCAAGATTTATTTTAATCTTAGCCATTGATTCAAGATCTGATCATGGCCATTGGTTTCCCAACGATAAAAGTATAAAGGAAAGGATTGGGATCATTTGTAAAGACACATAGAGGCAAAGCACTGAAGCTAAGATGAGATTCTAGGACGAGTTCGCTAAGAATTCTCAGAAGTGTTTTAGCTACAGGTAGGGGAATTTAGGGCAAGGGTCTGATCTAATCCAGGGGTCTAGAATCAATGAGAGGCCGAGATCAGCCCAGAGAGGCAGCACAAAGAAGCAGGAGAGAAGCAACGGGAAGGGCAGCAACGGTGCTATGCAGGTGTTGCATAGTCCCTCAAGGACAGTGTTATTTTCTATAGGAAACCCTCAGGGGTTACGCAGAGACACTAAGGGGTAGCGTAAGTACTGTGTCACCCAGTCTAGGGTAATGCATCCCTTTCTGGAGTAGCACTAAGGGACGCAAAGGTTTCAGGGGTAGCACTGGAGTTTTTAGACCCTAATTTTGACTGAGTTCTATAAATCCCATTTGAGGGTGTGGATCAGTCATTATTTTGGCCCTAGATCAGCCAGTGATCTATAGATCTATTATTTCTTTGTCGAATTTTCTAGATCTGGAACACAGGCTTGTTGTGTTTAGAAAATCCTTAATAATAAAACCCTCCAACAGCTAGAAGGCCAATTTTCCCGTTTTGGGTTTTTCCGAGGACTATTTGTCCAAAAGTGATTGTGTCACTTTGTCTATGTGTGCATGAAATTGTTCTAGATCTAGATTGGTGGAGATATGTTGTGTGTTTTTCTTCAATATTAACTTGAATTTTATTCAGTTAATAACTTGTCTAAGTAGGAGGAGCATAACCAGATTAACAATAATAATTTATGCATAAAGTGTAAAGATTTAGAAATTTCCACACCCCAATCCATTAACCTTGGATTACAATATAACTATATTTACCTTGACCAGATCTTCAGAATACCATGGACATAAAACCATCATACCCAAAACCATATGCTAAACCCATGCACAAAACAATATGTAGGTCCGCCCACCTAAGATAGGGTCCAAAAAAACATTTCCTGGGGCGCCACTCCATACCCCGTGCAGGGGGGTTCTTGCCACCCTGCTAACCCCTTGACAAGGGGCATTGCACCCTCTGTGTGACCCCCTAATGTGACCAATGTAACGAAGGGGGGTCTTCCACCCCCCATCTTGCCCCTGCTGCACACGTGAGCCTAGTCGTGGAAGAATATAACACACACCCAATAGGTGTCCTGTACAAATTATTTCCCAAATTAATAATAACAGTGCGAGGCCTAGACTCATACAAAACATGACACTTCCACAAGTATGGTTGGCCTAATAATACATCACAAACTTCAATAGGAGAAACATCAAAAATTACCTCATTTTTGAAGGGCTTAATGTTGTAGGAAGGTGGCACTGCTCGCTGATATGGAAATCTCATCCTTGGTGATGCCACTCAATGGTGTATGAATAATAGTCTGTTGTTTTTGGTAGGCCCAACCACTTCATGAACTCTTTTGAAATGAGGTTTTTTTGGCTCTCGCTACTGACAATGAATTGCAGCAGAGAACCCTTCACCCATATCTAGGAATGGAAGAGGTGCTCCCCCTCCTCTAGATCTTCAGGCTCATCCTTCTATATATTGGTAGTGGAAATAGTGGCATTGGGCTCCCCGTCAATAATCTACTTCCCTTTGTCATTTCCCTTGTCAGGTTCTGACTTAGAGTCAGAACGTGCATCTAATTTGGAAGCCTTCAGCTCGTCCACCACTGACTACTTGGCCCGACACTCACTTGTGTTGTGAGTGGGGCTCTGATGGAACTCACACCACTTTCCCATGTTCTTCTTTGTCTTTATGGTGTTGGTCTTTGCTTGCATTTCAGCGAGTTGTCCTGGATTGCCCTACCTTTTCTTTGTCCTTTGTTCTACAGTTTGGGGGTGCCTTTCCCTTGATTCATATTCGTAGATCCAAAGTCTCACTTCTTCTGTTTAAATTTCCAGCACCAATGAATCAAACAAGCAGAAGCCATAAGGAATGAGGGGCATGGAAGCCATAAAGAATGAGGGAATTTTTTCTTAGGCCTTTATAAGGTTCGACATTCTAATACAACATGGGCATATGTTATGAAATAATTTTTGTGTTAATATCCCTTTTCCCTTCTCATACTTACTAGTTCTTTTGTTCTAGGGGCATGGCTTCCAACACAAGAGCAGAGGTTTTGGCCCGATGGGGTGCCCTTAAATGTTCCTCGTGGTTTGCGATGGACGATATTGCAGTGCTAGGGGATTCGAAAGTGACCATTAATTGGATAAAGAGAGAGAAATCTCATGTTATAAAATCAATATACCATTGGCTCCTGTAAATCCAAGCTATGAAGGAAATATTTCACTTCATTACTTTTTATCACATCTTTATAGATCAGAATTCTTAGGTGGACCTGCTTTCCAGGAGGGAGATCTCTATTTTTCCTAGACAGATCAGGTTCAAATTCCTTGATCATGGATCAATCATTAGCTCTAGATCTTTTATTTTTGCATGATGGAAGTTTTTATTTATTGATTTCTCCCTGTGGAGAAGTAGATTTAGATGCTATTATTTTATTTTATATTGGTCCTGGGCTTATGCTACCAAACTTGTTTGTCTCATAGGATTCTTTCCCTGTTTTTTTTTAGGTGGGTTTCCGACCCTATTTTGGCCGTAGAATTTTTTTCATATCTGGTATAACTTGTTTATGAATTCTTTTAATTATCTCCTGTTTGATTAATTTCAAGGAAATCCATTTCCTTCTCAATGTATCTGTTAAAAAAACTATCGTACTTAAACACAAATGTTTCTTTGAATATTTGATACCCAACTTTGTGTGTAGGGTATGGAACATATTCATCATCTCATGCACATCTTGATCCCTTTGTTTCCGCAAAATAGTCCATATTATGTACTTGTCCTCATAGCTCCCCACAGGGTAATATTGTTCAAAGTTAGTGTGGATGAAAACAAAGAGGGTTCTCTTTCATCCCTCTGTTCACAATAGGTTTCCCACCAATCCTTGACATGGGGGGCAACTTTGAGGAGTGCAACAATAATCTTTCCACTATCAAAAAAATCATGAATTGAAAAATACCCTTCCAACAGATTTAACCATCTATCTACGATGTCTGCCTCTATTTGACCTTAAAATGTGGGAATTTCAAAGTTGTCTTGTGCCTTGAAGGGAGTGGTGCCTCTAGAGTTACGGTTAGATGAAGATGCATCACTTGTGGCATCTGTCAAAGGATATGGGAAAATTTCTCCATCATCATGTTTCTCTCTTGCTCAAGGGGTTCTTCAAGAAATATTTTGAAAGGATCTCCTGCTCCCTTGTCTTTATTTTCTTTTTCATGGGAGTCCGTCGAGGTTTGGAGGCTAGAATTGCAAAGGTTCAACTAGTTCGAGCCCTAACTCCTTGTACCTAACCTTGTTAGGGACATCCAAATAAAAAAAGAGAAAGAGCAAACCTCTCTCATATTACTGATATGAAATTAAAGATGAACGCAACATAATACTACTATAACCATAAATATAGAGATGCAGTAGAAATAACGCTTCATTTTATTAACAAAAAAGCACTGAAATATGATTACAAACATAATGGAAATAAACTAGCTCAGGTGATGGTAGCTTATCTCTAAGAAGACATGTGGAGGATACATGTCTCTGAACTATATTAAAATGAGGCTCAAGGGACTTTTTATTATTGAACAACAATATAAAACCATAAATGTCCAAAACCCTAACCCATGAGATGGAACACCAAGAAATTGTGGGCCCCATTGGGGTTAGTTGGGCAACAAACTTCTCAGGGTCGCAACTTGGTCATATTATCTTTGTTTGTTGTGTACGATACCTGTTTGGAAACATATCTTTGAGTACTATAGGATTTTCCATGGGCACTTAAATATGTTTATGGGATTTCCAGAGACCTAAAATCATCGTTTATGGGGTCAAAACTACTCCGGAAGTTCGCAACCTAAAATGCTAAAAATAGAAAACGTTGATATAAACAAGGAAACTGATGAAACTGACTGGAGGTCTAGATGGAATAGGCGGGTGGTGACCAATATCCACCTGGATCAATTGGTTTTTATATTACCATGTTACATGTGTCCTTGGTATTCACATAACCAAGGTATTTTCTTGTGATATTTCTTTGGAGATTACCATGGTACCAGTGTCCTGGGTATTGTCATAACCAGAATATTACCCTATGGTATTCACTTGGATAATTGTTTATGACATTTTTCCTTTTAATTATGTAAAAAAAAATAGTGTTTTTGGTTCTGTCTTCTTGAGAATGTGAGAGTATGCTATTGTAAGTGCATTGAGAGTGAATAGATATTGCAGCATATGCTCACACAATATTGCAGAGTTATACCAGAGTTGTGTGTGCATATCATAGATCAATTTGAGGACAAATTTATATATTTTGTCTTGTAGGTGGCAGTGTTTAGAGAGGAGAAGAATTGGCATATTATGATGAGTTAGATAATAAAAATTGGTATGATAAGAGAATAATTTACCTCCTCCGAGTCAAAGTTTTTTATTCAGATTTTATGTGTAGAATGATGGTGTTGTTGGGTTGCTGATGCTAACCAAATTGAGAACCCAGTTTGAAAATATATGAAATGTGGTTCGCATGGAGGAAGTGAAGCTGTGGATGCCTCTAAGTACAAAGTGATTTGGCAGATTCAATAGAATTAATAGATCTCTCCATAGAATAGGAGTTTCATAGTATAAGGGGAGTTGGGTGAGGATTGTTGATCATGGTGGCCTTCAACAGATGGTAGTATGTAGATCCGTGAGAGAAGAAAATTTCCTAACTAATAGGTGCTAGAATCTTGTGAAGGAAGCCAAGTCTTTTGGCTTATGGTTGTAAGTTATTCCATGTAAAATATTGTTCAACATATTAATATAATAATTAAGCAGTGTAGCAGCAGTAGGTTGGATTTCTCTTGAAAGGGTTTCCACCATAAATTCTTATGTTCTTGTGTGCGCATGGTTGTGTTGATGTTTTTCATGGTTATTATTATTTGAGTTTATTTCTAATTTCATATTCAGACAAGCTAATGTTATGAATGTGAATGTATATTTGATATTGTGGTAAAAATATTTAAAATTGAAATAAAGGCCATCAATACTGATTCACCCCCTCCCCCTCTCAGTAGTGATCTAGTTTCCAATAATTGGTATCAGATCTCATTCTCTTCAGTGAAGCTTGACCACTTGGAGAGTAAATTGTGGATCATGGCCAAAATAAAGAAGAGGATGTCTCAAAATAAAAAGGTTTTGAAAAAAGAAAAGATTCAGTCCATTGCAAATGAAGAAACAAATTCTAAAATTTCAGCCAAAACAATTGTGTCATGAGGTAATATTTTGAAAGAACATTTTAATTATGATTTTTATGATTCTATTGATCTACATAGTGGAGATGAGATGGATATTTCTAATTTTATGGTTGAATATGAATCAACAATGGTTATAATAAAAGAGTTAGCTACTAAAGTGGATAGTCTAACCTCTTCATGTAAGGATCATAAAATAATTTTGCAGATTTATAATGAGAAGGATAATGGATTAAGAGAAGAGATCAATGGATTGAAAATTTAGCTTGAGGAGGAAAATAATATTAAGGAAGAAATGAAAAAGAAATATAGTGAAAAGAGGATGAATGTGAGAGATTGGAAGCAGAAGTGGTTTCACTTAGGAGTGATTTAGAGGAGAAAACCACTTTCTCATCTATCAAGCCAAATTTCAACATGCATAAAAGAGAAACCAATTTAATTTCATCTACAAGTAAAACCGATGATAGTAGTTGCAAAATCAGTAAGAAGGAGAGCCATCAACACAACCAAAAATCAAAGAAGGAGCTCAAGGAAGATAAGCCCAAGTTTATGTCAAGAAATAATTTGATATCATTTTCACATGTGAGATGCTTCAACTGCCAGAAGCTAGGACATATTGCAACAGATTTTAGATCCATGCAACCAGAGAAACAATGGTGTAAAATATCCCATCAAGCAAATATGCAAGGAAGACAACCCAATTCACGAAGTTCAGCCAAAATTAGGTATACTGGTAATTTTTATGGTTATTTCTACTCATGCAATGATTTTTACCATAATTCTATTGAACGTAGGTTGGATGCAAAGAAGAGTAGAATGAATAATGGGAGATATGAGACCTTTCCTCCATTTTTATGGCACATCAGGTAGTATGTGTGTGACAATATTAGTCATATGGTGTAAGAATCCAATTTACTTGAGGCCACCTAATCAAGGAATGAAGAATATGAAGGATAGCCCAAATATGAGGACAACTAGACATTTTCATGTAAGATAACAACCACTCAAATTTTGGAGGAAGAAGGTGAAATAAGGATCTACAAGAGGAAATTGAGGCTCACATGGCCTCAAGGGGAGCTATGGTACATCATGATTTTACATGGTAAATTATTGGAGGTGTTTCTATAGCAAGAGAAGTGCACATGAATATATTTTCCTAATGAGAAGTTATGTTGATGATTTCATCTAGGTTTATTGATGCATGTCATTTTTTATGGTATTTTATGATATTATATTTGTGCTACTAGTGATATATCTACAGAAGTTATTGTGATCATGATATTTAATGTTGTGATGAGTGGAGATGACACATGTTTAGGGGGAGAATTTCATATGCTTCCAATAATTCTAATTTTTTTATGGCATCATGTTTCCTTGGAGGACCTAGTTATTCATTCCATGCTATGTACTTATTTAACATGAGGTTTTTGCAAGAACTTGAATTTTGGTTATGCATGGATTATATGCTACCTACATTAGTTGACATGAATACAAATAGTATTATGCATTTTGGATTAATGATATCATGTATGTGTTGGTGCCATGGAGGTGTGTCATATAGTTGCTTGCATAATTTATGTGTTAGATATTTGCAGTCTATATGCAGAAAACTAGAGGTTGATCATGATGGATATATTTCATATTATTTTTTTTGCTACATATGGTGTTTACTTGATTATCACATGTCATATCATTAGTTTGGTCACTTTATAATTTTGTTCAGTGTTGAAGATTTTTCCTTGAGAATATATTGTTCATTGACTTATTTGTTTCATGAGATGATCTTATTGCTCCCTGATTTTTTAATCCAGAGACAAAACTTGTTATGTAGGAGTATGGGTTCATGTTGTTAAGAAATTTGGTATTCAATGTCTACAGTTATAAGGATGTATGATGGAATACATATTGTTGCTATCTCCACAATATTATATTTATGTTTTTATTGTAAATTCAATTTATGTTTCAGATATTCATTCTATAAATGATGGTTATTGTTGTTTCCATGCATATTTATAAAGAGTTAATATATTGGGCTGATTGGTGTGCTATGTTGTTGGTTCTTGATGCTACTGAAATATTAAATTTATGGTTGGTGATTTGGAGAGGTTGGCAAATTTCTCTTATGTGGTATATATTTGACATCATCTTGCTACTATAAAGATGACATGATTTTGATAATATTCCCTATTTACTTGCATTATGACATTGTATTAAACATGCATTGATGAGAGGATTGTTATGATAACCCTATATGAGAGAGTCTCATTCTTGTATGTTTCATGCCTAGAGTTGAGATAAATGTTTGGCATATGTGTATAGTGAGTCATAAGATTTATTCCAACTATGTATAGGTTGTTAGTAGTGTTGGTAAAACCATGTATTTCATGCATTATTCATTTGCACTCTCATACTTATCATAGTGGGCCATCTAGAGTCATGTATGCATTGAGAGAGAGTTATGTGAGTCATGGTTTAGCCATATGTATACGATTATTGATGTCATTGTACAATCATGTATTATATTTTATAGCCATTTCATAAGTATATGAAGCCCTATACTCTATTTCATATCATTTGGTCATAGTCATTGGTCCATGTGGAGTAGCCTATTGAATATGGCAAGGAGGTATGACAAAGATATATATCAATTCATATTTAGCCATGCATTAGAGAACTTTTGAGGTCTAAAATGGGCCTCCTAAGAAAAATGTACAACCAAAATAGAATTTATAAGAACCAATAGGATTAACAATGATGATGTCAACCATGGAGGATGATTCACCATTTTTCAGGTAAAAAAGTAAAAAAATTAAAAAATAATAAAATAATAAAACTACTTTTTCAACTTGTATTTTCAACTTATCTCCCTAAGGTTTTACTTAAATTTCGAGCAAGAGTACTTGTTGGATGCAAAATTTAATTCCTCATCCAAGGAGTACACATGTTGCATACTTTTGATGAACCCTGGTACAAGAAAAATGAGAAATACATGAAAACAACGTGATTACAAACACGTTTTTCATGTATTTCACATTTTTCGTGTAGCAAGGTCCATCAAAAGTATGCAACATGGGTACTCCTTGGATGAAGAATCAAATTCTACATCCAACGAGTGTTCCCACTCGAAATTTTAGTAAACCCATAGGGAGATAAGTTGAAAATATGAGTTGAAAAAGTAGTTTTTTCTTTGTTCCCTCTAAAATTTGGTGATGTAATGTAATCTTATTTTATTATTTCCACTATTATTTTATAATTTCCTTAGGAGACCCATTTTAGACCTCAAAGCTCCACTAATGGAGATTTTTGCATTCAGTGGAGTATGGTTGGTGAAGTCGTTGTGACCCTATCATCGTGAATTTGTTTCCACCATGTTTTTCTTCATATGATGTTGTTGTTGCCCATTGAGATAGGAGAGAGAGAACTTGATTGAGATACTACTGCTGCTAATCTATGAGTTTTTTTTTGGTTGGATAGTATAATGTGGAGAGGAAGTATTTTTTTTTGTTGCTTCAGAGTTGGTTTGATATATGTTGTTGTTTCTATAAAGTTAATCAAAGTTTCTTCTACTAGTTGATCACATTATGTTGTTTCTGATATGTGTTGGTGATTTGATATTCTGCTACTATATGTCATGTATTTTTCTACTGTTGATAGGAGATGTACATTGTTTCTCTACCATTTTTTTGATCAGGAATAGCTTGTGTCTAGGGAGAGTTGATTGCACATTTGTTTTTCTACTATGTGTAGGAGTGTTGTTGTTATTTTCATCTTTCAGTATTGTATCCCATTTTTTAAAACATGCATATGGTTTTTGAGTGGAGTTTCTATTTTTATTGATGGATCACATTGCATGAATATGAGAATATAGAATCTATCCTTGAAATCTTTCTCTCTTTTTCCACTGATGTCAAAGGGGGAGAATGTGAGGATGGAGGTCAGTTTTCAAAGGATAGTTTCAGATGGTTGGTTCAGTTGGGGTTGCCATCAATGCTAATGGGGGGAATTGTTGGCATTGATGTGTGTTGCAGTGTTACAAATGTATTGTTTCTTGGCATTGATTTCAACCTAGTAGCACAAGTTATAAGAGAGTTGGTAATCACTTATATGTTTGGCTACAAGTGGCTTGTACTTGGTTGATGTGTTGCATTGGTTTTGGCATGTCTACTAGAATATAGATGTGTGAATGGATCTATGATTTGCAGGTGTTGCATAAAGAGTGTGAACAGAGGATTTCATGGTCCTCATGATCATGTTTTTTCAATCATGTTGCTGCGTATAGTTGGATGGTGGTGAGGTGTTTGGCTATGCATTGGTCATGAATATGAATGTTTGGTTGTATAGTGTTACAAAGTATGGTTCCCATGATATTTGGTATGGAAACAATATGGTTTACCTTGGTATTTGATTTATAATGAGTAAAATATTACCATGGTATAGGTTCCATGGTATTGGTATTACCTTGGTATTGGTTTGTGTGTGGTACAGGTCGACACTTGGTATTAGCATCCTAGGTGTTGGTATTACCATGGTATCTGCCTATGGTATTGGCTTGGATATTACCATGGTACAAGGGTCCATGATATTTGCATAACAATGGTATTTTTATGTGGTTAGAGTATTACCATGGATCATGTATTCTTGGTATTTTCATAACCATGGTATTGGTATGTGTTTGTGGATTGGCACGTGATATTACCTTGGTACAAATAGTCTTGTTATTGACATAACCATGGTATTTTCCTGTGGTATTGGTTTGAAGATTACCATGGTATAGGTCTCCTTGGTATTGACATAACCAAGGTATTTTCCCGTGGTATTGTATATTACCATGGTACATATGTCTTTGTATTGACATAGCCAAGGTATTTTCCCGTGGTATTAGTTTACAGATTACCATAGTATAAATGTCATGGGTATTAGAATAACCATGGTATTACCCTATGGTATTCACTTGGAAATTTGTTGAGGATTATTTTCCTTTTACTTATGTAAAAAAATAAAATAAAAACACAAAATAGTGTTTTTGGTTTTGTCTTCTTGAGAATGTGAGAGTATATTATTGTGAGGGCACTCAAAGTGAGTAGAGATTACAGTAGATGTTCACACAATATTGAATAGTTATGCTAGAGTTGTATATGTAGATCAAAGATCAATTTGAGAAGAAATTTAGATATTTTTTGTTGTAGGTGGAAGTGTTTAGAGAGGAGAAGAATTGAAAACTTATGATGTGTTAGAGAACATAAATTGGTTTGAGAAGAAGAGAAAAATTTCCCTCCTCTGGGAAAGAGTTTTTTATTCATATTTTATATGCAGAATGATGGTGTTGTTGGGTTGCTCATGTTCAGAAGATTGGGAACCCAACTTGAAAATATATGAAATGTGGTTCACATGAAGGAAGTGAAGACGTGGAAGCTTTAGAGCATACTTTGATTCAGCAAATTCAATAGCAAGAACAAATTTTTCATCCAATAGGATTTGGATGGTATAATAGGAGTTTGGCAAGGATTGATGATCGTGGTGACCTTCAATGGATGGTAGTCCATAGATCTGTGAAATAAGAAAATTTCCTAACTAATAGGTGCCAACATACTGTGAAGGAATCCAAGTCTTATGGCTTATGGTCATAATTTATTCCATGTTAAATATTGTTCAAAAGATTAATAGAATAATTGAGTAGCGCAACAGAATTAGAGTGTATTTCTCCTAAAATGGTTTCCACAAGAAATACTTGTGTTCTTGTGTGTGCATGCTTGTTTTGATGTTTATCATGATTATTATGTTTTGATTTTATTTTTCGTTTCATATTCACTCAAGCCAATGTTTTGAATGTGCATGGATATTTGATATTGTGGTAAAAAGATTTAAAATTGATATAAAGGCTATCACTACTGATTGACCTCCCCACTCTCAATAGTGATATAGTTTCCAACATAATCTTATATAAACCTCCTATTTTGTAACGAAAGGGGTTTGTTTAGTAATATAGAGGGAAGATCTGGATAAAATATTAAAAAAAATTTATTGTTTATGACTATGGAATATTGTTGAATTACACTATGAGTTTTAAGTCTTGGTTTTATCCAATTAATCACTTATCATGTTCTTAATTGTTCCATAGTTAGTAATATTTACTGACTATACGAATTGAATTAATTTGTCGTAGTTATTTCCAAGTTACATGTTATTTTTTATTAGTTGTTGGTTTTATTCATAACATGTAATTGGATGAATATTGATGTATGAGATTTCTACAGTGATCCTCTATATTTCTGTTGAACAATATATAGTAGATTTCATTTAGTTAGATTTTTTTGCATTGATTCTTGATGATGATTATAAGAGTATATATAGTTTAATTTGTGTTTATTTAAAATATTTAGAGGCTTGCATTTTCGCAATTGTATGCTCTTTTATTTCACATCAAGAGTTACTTTCTGGTTTTAGTTTTAATTTATAATTTCATATATAAATTAAAATTAGGAAAGATATTTCTTTTACTTCCATTGTAGATAGTTACGTTTCATTTCTTTTAGTCTAGTTACAACTTTTTCTGGTGATAATACTTGTATAATATTTTTGTACATTGTTTGTATTATAATAGTTTTCTTTAGTTTATGTTACATTATTTCATGACATATTTTTCCGTAGAATATTTTTGTATAAAATATTAACATATACCATAAGTTTTTTAGAATTAGTTTGTACAAGGAAATATATAGTATTGAAATTTGTGCTTTATCTTGACTATTTTATTTCATTTGTATTATTAACTTAATCTTTTAATGTATTTTATTTAATTTATCACTTAGTTACAATCTTAAGAACATTAACAATAGTTAATGTATATTTGTTTTAAATTAGTTTTAGGATTATTTTTCCCCTAATATTCGTCTTTGCAAGAGGAGGAATCCAAAGGTTGATGGAGCTATAAAACCCATCGAGGATGACCACACCAAATAGCTAGGGATATTAAAGAGCTATGGTCTGGGTCATTTCTCCCTTATTGACTAGGGTGCATAAAACAAAAATCTACAAAATGGCACTAGAAGGAGGGCCCATATGACTAAATGGAAAAAGGAAGTCATAAACAAAGAACTATTAGGTCACCTATTGTCACTAGGATTCACATAGACCCTTCCCCTATTGATACTTCGTGACTAGTTCTCAACCACAATCTAAACAGATCAATAGCGTACCTACCACCCCAACTCAATTATACGTTGAGACTGAAATTGACAAGGTTCTTCAAAGATCTCGTGATCTTCTTTCTCGAACACAAGAAACATTAGAAAAAACTTCTTCTATTCAGAGAAGATTGTACTAACACTTAGTTACTCGTCTTTTCCCTTAGTTACAAGAACCCACGGTATTGGATCCACATGATATCCCTCATTCTACTCCTTTTAATGACAAATTACATGAAATTTTGACTAGTAGAATCATAGATCTCAATCAGCCTTCATCTCTAAACCCTATTTGTGAAAAAAATCAACCAACTCTCTTAGGAGGTTCTAGTCCTCCTCCCTCTCCTCCTAGTTCACCCTCTTCCTTGGGAAAATCCTTGAGTGAAGAAGGATCTTCTGAGTCATCAAAATTTGAAGGGTCCCCAAGGATGGTAAACAACCAAGGAAATCCACAAAAAACATTGTAGCCCCTTGGCTTGATCATTATTTTCTTATCTTTCTTGATGTACAACATCCTCTGCCAAGGAACCCTCATAAGTTTCTCCCCAATTTGACCGTGATTATAAGTAGCTAGCTAAGGATTACATCAAAGAATTTATGCCAAATATCAAACAAAATAATGTCAGATGTGTGGATGTGGTTTACATATTTATCCCTTATACAATTGAGGGGACAACCACTACATGGTATTTCTCTAAGCCTCCGTAAAGTATCATTTCATGGGCACAATTTGGCGTTGTGTTTCTAGAGAAATATCGAGACAATAAACCACTAGAGGTGTTGTTCACAAAATTGTCAAACATGAAAATGGAGATCAAAGAGAAGGTAACATATTTCAATGCTAGAATTATTTATTTAAAAAATAAAATCATTGTTGAATCTATGCCTGCTCAAAATCTGATTGTTTCCTATTATGTAAAGGCTTTGCCTCATTATATAGCCATGTGGGTCATGAGAGCCCATAAACCTAATATAAAGACAACATTTGAGGAAGCCTCCATAGTAGACAATGATATTCTTAGTCTCAATACTAGTACTAATAAACAATATGACACCCCTTCTTCTTTTGGTAAGAAATCAGAAACACAAAAATCATCCTCTAAAAAGAAGAATTCTTCTCCTTTTGATTCGCACAAGCTCCAAAAGGCTTTTAATAAATTGTCAACCCTTGAAAATAATTCATCAGAAATTTCTTTAAATAAGTCGAATTTTAGGAATCCTTAGATGAAACCTTTCCAAAGTAAACACATTCCTCCAAATGAGGGACTTATTGTTGAAGGAATACTTGATACTATATACACAATAATGGATGAAGTACTCTCTGATGAAAGTGATGTAGAGGAAGCTGACACTAATACTGAAGAAGAAGATGAATAACCACCACATGCTATAGGGAATTTCTCAAACATGTTTTTTGAGGAATATCGTGATCCAATAATTTCCAATCGACGCCATTATCATAGAAATAGAAAAAATACAGCTGAAAAACAAGATTCTCTTCCCGCTAATAAACCCAAAAGCACCAAAAAATGACCAATAAATGTGTAGAAAAATCTTGTTATAAATTTAGAATATGACCCCACTGAAGACTTCAAAAAAAAAAGGATAATATTTCTCTATTTGAACTATTAAAATTCCTCTAATTCAATAGAAATTTTAGTAACACTTTGCTGGAAATTATGCTAAAAATAAATTTTTTCAAACACAGATGCAGCCAATTTGGAAAAACCTCCATTTGGCAGTGTGCATATTTTGAAACGTTTACCAAATAACCCTCCTACAAAAAAAAAAAAAAACCATTCTTTCTTACTTATGAAATATTTAATTGTAAGTTACATAATTGTATGATCGATTAAGGGGCCTCCTCAAATGTTATGCCACTTTCAATATGCAAGAAAATAAATGCTCAAATGAAACATTTTGAAGAAAAAATTGTTCAACTCGTTATAAAAAAATGTAAAGGTAGTAGGAAAAATTATGGACATACTTATTAGATTGTCGTCTAATCGTAGGGTTCACTAGGTAATTTACATTGTTGTTCCAAACATTCCTAAAGCATATAGTTTATTCTTAAGTCAGGATTGGATGTAACATTTGAATGGATACATGTCTATATATATGACACATTTGTGGTTTCCTTGGAAAGGAGAACCCAAAAAGATTATAATTAATAGAGGGAAATACATGTTTCATATTGTAATGAACCTTGAACGTCCTAATGAACCAATGATGTTTATTGGTTATTTTATTATTGATTCATTCTTTGGTAATTTTGCTGTTGATATTTCTCCTTTTACAAATATTGAACAACAATTTGAATTTTCAACTGTCAATAAGTTAGTAAAAATAGATAAAAAAAATTCTTGAATTTGATTCTGATCCTAATTTTGAATTATGGTCTTTGTATTTTGATGGTTCAATGTCTGAAGAAGGTGCAAGTGCAAGATATCTCCTCTTCGATCCTAGAGGAAATAAGAAATTTATTTCTTCTAGGCTTGAGTTTGAGTGCACTAATAACGTTGTAGATTATGATGCACTCATACAAGGACTCAATAAGGCTTTGGATCTTGGAATTAAATTTCTAAAAGTGTATGGTGATTTTGAAATAATCATCAAGTAGGAAAAAAACACCATTCATTTACTTTAGGCTCATTTTAAAAATGATCAAGCAGAGGTATGGGACTTGATTTTGAAATTTTATGCATTTAATATTGTTTCTATACCTAGATATTTAAATCAAGAAGCTAATATGCTATAAAATATGGCATCTATATTAATTCGAACTGAAGGATTCAAGGCTAATTATTTTTCTATTTATTTATTGTTTAGACCATACATACCAGATAATGTAACTAATTGGCAGGTCTTTGACCATGACCAACATATACATGAGTTTTGTTGACGAAGTTGGACTCGCCAACATTCATGGGATCTCCCTGATATGAAGTCCCAACTAGACCTCACAAAATTAGGATTAGGAGTCCTAGTAGTAGTGCGTTAATGATCTCCCTTGGTTTTCAAAATGCATAGAGTGGTGCACAGTGTCTTTGGTGAGAACAAGTGTGTGACCCTACAAAAATTCAAGCATGATGCATGAAGGTTACAACACACAAAGGGAAAAGGAATTTTTACCCTTAGAATCCTGTAATAGTACACATCTTGGAAGGGACACACGAGCATAATGACATCACATGAGCTAACATGCATAATAGTCCACAAGTTAAGGTGACGGATTAATACATCAACATGTATCCAACAAGATTCATACAAATTCAAAAAAAATAGTTCATAATCATATGTATAAGTTAAATAACATACATCACAAATAAAACAAGATTAGTCCTACTATATTCACAATATATGCATGAAATAATGTTAGCTCTAAGTTTTATTAAAAGAAAAGGTTCCAATCATACATACACCATTGACGAACCACTTGCCCCAATAGTGGAATGTGAAGTTA
This sequence comes from Pinus albicaulis, assembly GCA_034641835.2. Lineage (NCBI taxonomy): Eukaryota > Viridiplantae > Streptophyta > Pinopsida > Pinales > Pinaceae > Pinus > Pinus albicaulis. The sequence goes on from JAXQQM020080738.1 coordinate 110,163, forward strand.
ACAACCCCTGGTCCTCTAAAGAAGTATACTCCCTCTATGCTACAGAGAAGCCAAGGCTCTCACCCAACTCCCAAGCTCTTCCTAAGCCTAAGACTAGCCAAAAGCTTCACTCCCAAAATCCCGTTACATGAGTTATGGGGACATATTTATAAAAAAAGGGGGGGTGACTCTTCAAATGCCCCTTTGTGACTCTTGGAATCCCCTCATGATTATCTCTGTTATATTTTTCATTCAATTTTGTCTATCAAAACCATTATGTTAATGTTGGCAACAACTATCGTAACTTAAGGAACTATTAATGTGATAATTTTTATAAGAGAGGTTATAGAGATGTGGAGAGGGGGTTAGCTTACGAGATAATTAAGAGTCTGTAACAATACTTTGTTAAGCCATTTTAATTTAATGTAATTCGCCTTTCTAATCCCTTCTTGAGTTGTGATTCTATCATAGGCCTGATCAAGGAGTTGGTTCTGCTCTCCTGACCAAGTGCTACTGAATTAATGTGTGTTAGTTTATTTTATTGTATTGCATCTTTCCTTTAATGTCGTAATGGTTTAATTTGATTGTTGTGAATCTTAATGTTGTGAATCTAGTTAGTATTACATTTGATTTCCGCTATCATTTTCATTTCTATTACAGTTGATTGTTGTTTCGCATAGTCTATTGAATTTGTGATTGATATGAAATTGTGTAATTGTTACCTGCATATACTTTGCATGTTAGCATTGCAATAACAAAACACATCCCAAATTGATAATTAATGTGGGAAAGGGTTGAATAATATCATTAATACTTGGACACCATCATTTTCAAAAATAGAATTGTCAACACAAAGGGGCTTGCTTCATATGTATTGCAATGTAGATTATGATAAGAGGGGAAAATATTATTTTTACAATGAAAATACTAAATATACATCAGCATAGGTTTTGTCTTAATGGGTCCTAGACCCAGGTTCAATGTGGCTGCACGAACCAACAAAACCCACTATTATCGGCCCATTCGACAACGATATGATTGCACAGACCGAAGTCTCACCCGAGGAAATATAGGGGGATGCTAGAACTAGGTTTCTACATTGAGAGGGATAGTGGACTATGACTTTAGGGCTTCACTTCCTTTCTATACTCGGCAGAGCTTCACAGCAAATATCTATCAACTATACCATAGCTTTTCAACACATATATTCAACTTACTTGCAGATTGCGCGATCTTACTTATACAAGTGTAAAGAAATGTAAACAACCATAAATAGAACTTCTCTATGATAAAATATAACATAAAATAAAAGTAAACAAACACATCAACTTAAAACATTGATTTGTCTTCAAGAGTATTTCATTAATGCTCAGATATTTCTCATACAATCAATTCCACCCTACGCACTCAGCTGCAAGGGTCTGCGCTCTCAGCTTCAAAATTCCTAAGGTATCCGCGCACTCAGCCGTAGGAGCATTTCCTCCAACCCCAAACCATAGACTCAGACTCAAAATAAATTTAAATCCAAGTGCATCTCATCAATTCTCTATCACATCTTATCTTCGAGATCTATCCTAGACTCCTTATATATTATTTTACATTACAATACCATGGTCTGAAAACCATGGGCAGAGTTCAATGTTCACAAAATATTCCCATCCCATTACAAAAAAGTGGCTTTCACGAACCCCAAAGCCCCTAAGACTCAAAATTTACTTCGTGTTCCATGCTCTGCTCCTTGATCTGCAGAGTCTTTCTCTAACTTTATTCTTCGAGGGGTACTGTGTCCAATCGGCTCCCAACACAAACCTGTGACTCATACAGAGTCACAATGCAGTTGCACCATATATCTTCACTTTTATGCAGCTCAAGGAATCATTTAGTGGTGTAATCTCTTTGGCGCACTAATTTTCAAAATCTCGGACCACGCTGAGCAGCGTCTTAGTAAATAAACCGGTTTTCTTCTGCTCGAATCCTCTCTGTAACTGATGCAATGATTTTAGATTATTTTATGTAGTTTGGGAAAGTTGAGTGGCCTCATCTTCCCATGGCTTCATTCGAGTTGTAATGAGATGCTACTTCCTGCACAACTCATCAACCTGCTCCTGCAAGAATTTACCCTCTTGGAGATGGGTATATCGCTGCATCGACACTAAGGTCTTTGATGTGACCTTAATCTGGTCCATTTGTTTGAGTTTCTCACGAAATTTTTCTTCTATCTTATACACCTGAGGGTCCTTCTGCACTACAGCCCATACATCCATGACATCTCTGAATACATGCATGCACTTCTGGATAGTGGATTTAATTTTTTCAGTGGTAGCCTTAAGATCTATTGTGTGTTGCTCCCAGATTTATAGAGCAGTGGGAAGCTTCAATTGCAATTGCAACTCAACTATTTGCATCTAAATTTTGAGGCACACCTCATCGACCTTGGCTTTGGATTCCTTTACTATTTTCATGATCTTGACCACTTTCTCCTTTGGCGCAGTTGTGGGCTAAATCTGGATCTATGGTAGCATGCTACAAGCCTTGGAGATCACTTCCTCCAACCTCTATTTATGCCCAGCCTTAGCATCATGATCTTGTACAACCATCTTCTTTTCATCGATCATGCTCAGTCTTTCCTTCCTGACATCTTGAATGATTTACAACACATTTTTTTCCCTCATTTGTAATTCCTTAGTGACACCTTTGTGGAACTTGTGAAATGTCTGTAGTGGCAACACGACGAGGTTAATTCGTGTGTTCTTCTAGTGCACTGCCTACTTCATCTTCTCTACAATATCAAACCTCAATGTGCTCGTATGGATTGGCACCATGCAGATATTAGAGGTTAGCGCCAATTCATTCGCTACTGTGATTGCACATGTTTGTGCCAAGCTCATTTGAGTCACGCTCACCTAAACTACACTCATATGAACCTGCAAGTCTTTTAGGCCCCTATGAACGTTTTCCAACACCTTCATGTATCGTCCTTCAATATTACCCTAGATGTGATTCGTGACGTTCTTGACAGTATCACCTATTTCTTTGAGGTACCCCTTAGTGAGGACCATTGCTTCCGGGTCGATGGACCTATCAAACTTCACCTTCTTCTTCGCGTCATGCTTCTGTGGTTTTTACCTCTTGGTAGTAAAAGGGGAGGGGGGTTCAGATGGATCTAGGTTTGTATCATCTCCAAAAGCACCACCCCCTCCTATTTCAATAGTTTTTATTTCTGTCCAAACTTTCGATGTTGTATCGGTACTGCGTGAAAATGTTACTTTATTTTGCAGCTTCTCAATGTCCTTCTCTCCTGTCTTTACAGAGGACTTCACACTGCTCATCCCTTCCCACTCTGTGCCTTCAAAAAGCAGAGTTATCTAATCACTCATCCATGCAATGATGATGGCCACTACATCCTCTTCTTCGACTAGGTACGAAAGCTCGTACTAGACCCCAGCAAGTTCCTTCTTTTCCTTAATGTGAATGTGGTGGAAATCTTCCTTGAAATCCACAACCTGCCGATATTGGTTCACAATTCTTGGTGATAGCCGAGGCTTTTGGCTAATCACGGTGCATAGACCCATTTTGAATCCCACCCAAAAAAAATTGTTTTCGATGACCCTGGATGGCTCCTTCGAATGCCATAACGAGGCATATCTAGCAACCTCACATAGATTGGGGTTCAGAGTGGGGAACTCTAATTCCTCAGGTTCCCTCTAAGCCATCAATGCTATCAATAGAAAGAGCCATGTATAGTGGAATTGTTTGCCCTCTTATTGAGCTTCCCTGGAATCTTCGAGGAACTCACTACATAGATACTCTACCTTATTATAAATTGTGCCTTTGGCGCACTCCGCAACCCATGATATTACCGTCGCAGAAACCTCCTCTGTGCAACTCTTTCTCACAACTTTCCCTGCTAAAATGTGTGTGGCGAAACACATTGATCTATCAGAGATGGATTTAATTGAATAACCTCGAGTTCCCTTTGTTAGATTGAAATATTTCTTCATCTTATCTGCGAGTTGTTTTTCTTGATCTTGGCCCACGAAAGCTTGTACGGGGTCTAAGCCGAGGCAAGGAAGGATTGTAATCTTCTATATTAGCATCGTGTCAATAGGGATCCCTTCCCTAGCCAGAAGAATTCGTCATTCACTAATGCCAACAGTTGGTGTACACAAATCGTGTTAATTATTCTTCGCCCAAAGTGTGTCACATACAACATGTTGAGTATCCCTGCATCCTAGATACCAGATACCCACTTCATTGCCTCCAATATTAATGTTACTCTGGCTTCATAAGCTTGTTGGCGTAGATACCAACTTGGCTCAAACTGTAGGTATTTATTGTGATCCTTGAAGTCTCAATCCTCCATAGGCAGCTACGGCACTTTTCCTAATAAATCCCCTTTGACTGGCACCTCATCTAGAATCAGTTGTGTAAAGATCTTGTACTCAACTACGTTAGGATACTTTGTCGACTTCTTAACATTTTGCTTCCATGGAGGTATATATGCAAGAAACCTAGAGATTGGTTTGACCTCCTCGGCATCTATTTCCTCAGGGGAAACTTCTTCTTCGTTGGAGTCTTCAATCTCAAAAACCTTCTTCTGTCGGTCTTGGGCCCCCTTACTCTATTGTTCCTTAGGGATTTTCTTCCAAGGTGACGATATTAACACTAGCTTATTTTGATTTTTGGATGACTATGTGCCTGCAGTCATCTGCTTCCTAGGTTACCTCGGCCCTGTGACAGTTGCAGGTGGTGTAGCCATCATTGTGCATTCTAGATTTGACTAGATTGTGTGTCCTAGCTCAACTCTGAGCAATTTGGATTTTAGAACCTCAAAGCTATATTTTGACATGCATTGTCTCACTCAGCACTCCTATAACCACCAATATCACTTCTAAATCTAGCGCGCAAAATGTTCGAATGTGGAGTGGGACACCAGATTTATAAGGAAATTAGAATTCAAAATCCATGATTTCCTTCAGATACTCCTCATCAATGCATATTTAGCAGCCGATCCACCTAAATATGCCTATTAAATGCATACCTCCCACTCCTTTTAATGTCCAAGTAGTTGTCCAATCAGCTGTTATTGTTCAAACGATCACTTTTTGGAATAACTTTTCTAGACTCACCCATTCAGAGTAGTCCTGCCTCGCTCGGTGTAGTTTCCTCCATCTGTGCACTCTTTCCCCATTTTTCATAGTACTTCTACTACACCTAATCCACCCTTTAGAAAAAATTTTTATGGTCCTACGCTCTCTCGCAAGTAGGCTCTGACAGATCTCCTCTCCTAACACAAACTTGTTCACCAGGTATTTTAAACCAGGCTAATTGTAACATTCTTCAGTTTGTTCCAACTACACAACCTAATTAGGCTATACCAGATCCCTTGGCTCCATGGTAATTTGGAGTACTCCAGCTTTAACTTCTTGAAGAGCCTCATTAATACACTCCCAACCATCAATAACGCCACAGGTTAATAAGAAACTTTCAGTCATTTCATACCAATCTGTAGTGCCATGGTGCAACTCCATCTCAAGATACCATTGCTGAGGTATCATATCTAAGGAATGAAAGAAAATGTGCACCTACTCTGGTTGAGGTTCTTCACCCCAAGTTGTGGTCCAGTGAAATAAATGCTCATGAGGATCCTCTCTACCATTTTACTTCTTCGTGATCTTAGTTTCTACCTGGAAAAATCTGAGTTATATCACTCTGCAAAATTACTTCCATCCTTCTAAGCTTCCTATGTGCGCACCCCACCATGGGGTTGGAGTGAACCTCAATGCGAAGTCTAAATCTTTGTATCTTTGTTTTCTTACACCCTTTGTTCAAACTCTTCCAGAAATAGGACAACATTCCCCGTTCAATCATATAATGACAAGTCATGCACCTCTGATGTGACACTACAAAGTGATTTGGTAACCCTATTACAACGCTTCGTAGTTACTTCATGTAAACGATTCTGCCAATGCTCCAACTTTTCATCGAAATCTGAAATGCACGAACTATCGCACTCCCAAAATATTCTTCCATCAATTGTAGGGTTAATAAAATCTCCATCCTGCATAGTAAGCTTATAGATCTAATCAATATCAGCATCCCCATATTCATGCTGGATAGGCTCTATATAGCGCGCACCTTTGCAGGGATCCAATGGCACAAAAGCTGGGTTACCATCCTTATCAACTACCATATTCCTATTCTTGATATTGATTATAGCATCCATATCATAAGCCCAATCAAATCCAAACAATGCAGGATAGGGAATTCTCTCGTCAATGATATCAATAACTTCGAAATCGGTTAACACACTTGCTCCATCAAGATATACGTTTAAGGCCTACAATTGGCCCATAGGAATGATCTTCGGCTAGTTTTCCATCATCACCTGAATTGGAGACCATTGCAGCTTAGGCCTTCCCATCCGTTCCCATGTTTGTTTTCGCATAATGTTGGTATCTAATCCCGGATCCAGAATGATGTTATCCATCTCATAATCTCTGATTTGTGCAGTCAATCCCATCTCCCGGTTGGTTCTATTCTTATTTTTTTACACTTTGTTTACTGTGCAGTGTTTCAATCATGTATTTTCCTTTCCAATGCAGTTATCTATTAGCTCCTGTAACACCTCTATAGCCTTCTCTTCCCTTAGCAATTTCATGTACATCTGCAAAAAGGACGCCAAGATGGATATATCAGCTTCCTTTGATTCAGTATTCTCCTTGATCTTCTTCTTCAACTGCAACAACTGTCTCTGTGCAATTGATGTCGAAGCTTCAGGAGTCATAAATTTCTTCTTTGCTTACATTAATGTCCCTTTCTCACATTGTATATTGAACCAAATATTCTTATCTTCAACTTTCCGAACCCATGTCTCAATCATAGGTTTCTTTCCTTCTGCACAGTTTTCTCTGGTATTCACACCACTGCATGTTAATATGTTAACACTCAGATCTGCCTCACGCAGTTCATCCCTCATCATTTGTATGTTATGAGCTGGATTTTGGTTGTGATTCTCCTGCATTTTAGCTAATAAAATGGGACAAACTTCAATTTCATGAGCAAATTCTTAACAATAAATACAAGAGGATACAAATGGATTATGACAATCCCTGGAAAAATGTCGAGGTTTTCCACAGTTGTAACATATAATTTGGCCTCATATAGGACGAGCGTCTCCTCCTAATTCATGCCCTAGGCCTTGGAATTTTCCTTGCATCGTTGGTGAACCCAAAACTTCTCGAGCCTCTACTTGCAATCTATATGTGCCAATATTGTGCTGCATCATGAGATCGTAGCTTCGACAATGCCTTTCATCATGTCCCGCCGAACTATAGTAGTTACAAAATAATTGCTTCAGAGAGCTGACATATTTTTGTAGTAGATGACAATAACCAGTGGAATGTATGCCTGCAACTTCGCATATGATACACCAGACATTAGACTCTACACTTAGCCCAACACTCAGTCTAGTTTTCAATGGAATTAGCATCCTAGTGTCTAAATAATCCCTATAAATAGGGCATTTCTCCTTATAGTGACCCTCCGATTTGCACTTGATACACCAGACTTTTGACCTTATATTAGGCATAACCTCCTTTCACTTATTTAGATCTTGGAGCTCCATATGAAAGCGCTCCAACTGGGTTTGAATCTTTTAAACTCCCACACTAGTATCAACTACTGGGGAAGCTTTGAGCTTCATCGCGATCTCTAGTGCTTTAGCTTGTGTTTCAATCTTCTGTTGTGACAATGGAAATATAATATGAGGTAACAACGCAACAATAAACCATTCTCTATGTTTTTTGTCAAGGATATTGAAGCTTATTTGGCTTAGTAATGTCTTAAATCTATGGTCTACCTCCCACATAGTCTCAGTACCTAACTTCTTAATTTCTTTAATCTCTGTGATACACTGGGACTGCAACTTTGGTTTCTTAAACTTAGCATTCAACGTAGTCTTCGCCTAAGCCAATTTAGCATTTGCATGCGTTGTAGTATATTTCATATACCAGGACAACACTATGTCTTGCAATGCCATAACTAGTTGCACTTTCTTCATATTTTCATCTGTAATATTCTTCAAACTCCATATTTCTTCTGCAACAAACCAGAATTGTTCTGGATCATCTTATTCGTTAAACATAGGCATCTATGGTGATTGGGCCATGGTGAATGGGGGAGGTGGAGGAACGAAATGGAGGTAGCTGATGATGGGGGTGGAATTTTGGGGAATCTCCATAGTGCTTTGATTATTTTCATATTTTAGAGATACACTTGTTGATCCAGGTGGATATTGGTGGCCACCCTCCTATTCCACTAGTCAGTTTCATCAATTTTATTATTTAATATTTTAAGCATTTTTCGGGTCCTGAACTTCCAAATTCTTTTTGGGGCCCTAAATAGCATAGTCCTTAGAGATATCTTTCCAACAAGGTATCATATGCGCCAAACGAAGATACTATGACCAATTTATGGCCCTGAGAATTTGGCTGCCCAACTAATCCCAATGGGGCCTATAAACTCTTGGTGTTACATCTCCTCGAGTTAGGATTTGGTTTTTTAGGGTTTTTTCTTATTCTTCAACAATAAAAAGGCCCCTGAGCCTCATTATAACATAGTTGAGAGGCATGTATCTACCACATCTGTTCTTAGAGATAAGATACCATCTCCCTAGCTAGTTTATGTCCATTATGTCTGTAAGCATATTTCAGCCATTTTATATTAATGAAATGAATTTTTATTTCTACTACATCTTTGTGTTTATATTTACTTATTTATTTTATTCCATTCCTTCATAAATCCAGATTCAGGTTACGAGTCCATGAGGGTTTGAAACATATTTCAGTTCTAATGTTTTGTAGTAATATTCAGCAAAACTTGATGCAAGTGCCATGGTCTCCATAGACCATATTAGAGAGTCAAAAATATCTCATTTGAAAGTATTTATGGATTTGATTTTGTTTCCCGGTTTGAGAGATATGAGAAATTGAAGTTACACCTATTTGGAACATTGCAACGCCACACATCCTATGAGTTTGTGGAATAATTTTGTCACCCCACAGGTCAAAATATTTAATATGTATTTTATCACTGCAAAAATATATTCAATGCCTCAAATGGGTCTTTGACGGAATTTGATTTCATCACCTATAGTAGAAGTTATCAGCAAAGTTGCAGCAAGAGGTCCCTTTCAACCAAGATCCAAATTAGTGGTATCAAAGCAGTTTTCTCTTTCTCGATCTTTCTTTTCATGTACCCAGCGAGGTCAAGGTATAAGGATTTAGGGCTCGATCTGGTTGAACCTTTACAAGATCAGCCTCGCAAACCCCAACGACCTCTCGTGGTTGAAGTAAAGAAATACGAGAGAGCAGAAGATCCTATAAAAATATTTCTTGAGGAGGCCCTCAAGAAAAAAAGGAACGCGATGATGGATAACTTTTCCCAGATCCTTCAACAACTGCCCACCAGCAGTGCATCTGCATCCAACAACAACTCTGGAGGCACCACTCCTTTCAAGGTACAAGTCAACTTCGACATTATTGTATTTGAAGGCTAGATAGATGCAGACATTATAGATATATGGTTGAATTTTTTGGAAGGGTATTTTTCGATCCATGATTTCTCTATCCGAGAAAATATTACTTTTTCACTCTTCAAATCCACCCCCCATGTCAAATATTAGTGGGAAACCTACTATGAGAAAAAGGACGAGAGGGAACCCACTCTATTCTCAACCGCATCCACTTGGAATTTTTTCTAAGATGACATCAAGGAACAATATTACCCCATGGGGAGCTACGAGGACAAGTACATCCAATGGACCACACTACGGTAGCAAAGGGATCAAGATGTGCACGAGCTGACGAATTTGTTCCATACCTTGCTAATAAATTTGGGTATTAAATATAAAAAGATACCTTTGGTGCTCAATTACCACAATTTTTTGCGCAGATACATTTAGGAGGAAATGGAGTTCCTTGACATTACCCCGCTTGTTGCAGCATATCGATATGCCACCAAGATCGAGCATAAATTTAAGTAGAAGAAGTGAGACTTTGGATCAACGAATTTGAATCCAGGGAATGATGCCCCCAAACCACAGAACAAGGGGGAAAAACAAAGTGGCGTGACTCATAACTACACCACAAAGCCAAATAAAGACACAGGGAAGTGGTGTGAATTTTATAACATCTCCACTCATAACACAAGCGAGCGTCGAACCACATAGTCGTTGGTGGCTGAACTAAAGGCATCTGAATTAGACGCATTTTCTGATTATGAGTCAGAACTGGACAAGGGGATTGACAAAGGGAAGCAAATCATTGATGCAGATCCCAGTGCCACTATTTCCACCACCAAGCTCCAGAGGGAAGATCCAGAGGAGGGGGAGCACCTCTTCCATTCGCAGATGTGGGTGAAGGGCTCTCCACTACAATTCCTTATCGATAGCGGAAGCCAAATGAAACTCATTTCAACAGAGGCCATGAAGCAGCTCGGCCTACTGACCAAATCACACCTGCAACTATATTCCATCGGGTGGCTTCGCTAAGGAAGATATCTCTGTTTCAGCCAGCATTTCCACCTTCCATACAACATCAAGCCCTTCACGAATGAGGTACTATGTGATGTTACTACTCTTGACGTGTCTGATGTATTATTGGGCCAATCATACTTGTGGAAGCGACATTTTTGTGTTTGATGTTACTACTCTTGACGATGCGCTGACCAAAATTGAGGTAGAAAGGTTGGATGTGGAATACCTGAAAGACAGATATGAATTAGACCCCAACAGTCTACTCGAAATTGGAGGATTGTGGACTCTCACAACTTTGATATTAAATATATTTTTGACATGGTGTTGCGAGCTATTTCGGATATGGCGAATGTGTTGGAAATTACTCCCAACCACTGCCTTGAATAAACTAGCAATAACCATACTTCAATTAAATTTTTTTTTGTAGGTGGCGGATGGAGTTTGCATAGAAGGACAAGTTCAAATCCGTAAGATTATACACTTCACACAATTTCCATAATTTTCAAAAAATGGTGTCTGGTCATCACTATGTATTAATTTCCCGCCACAGTCACCTACCTCTTGACTGCACTATGCACCTTGCAAGGTTTAACCTTTTCCACTTAACGCAATTTCCGAATCCTACAAACTTTACGATGCGATATGGTGGGACCACTTTAATATATACGTGATATCATTTCTGCAATGAACCTTTTCTTTTCACTTTACCTTTACCCTTGCCTCTTCGCATCTTCCACTGTTTAGAGTGTCGCACATCGCGCTTCAAAAACTTTAGAACTTACCTTTTTTCCCCCAGTCCCAAACCTTGAAATATTGCGATGCGATGTGATCGCATATTGCACCGAATAACAGTTCTTGTTAGTGTTTCAAGTTAAATGTTGCACTGTGCGATAAGTAAAGTATTGTGACGTGCGCATATCACATTACGTAAATCTCACCAGGATAAGCGCCCAGGAAAATTTTGAAACCGTCGAAATATGATATGCGGTACTGCCGCAGATGCAATATTTTTGAAATCTGAGACCTAATGGATTTCAAGTTCGGGCGTACAAGGTATATATGCTTTTTTTATGAAGAAATGGCTTTTCACGGTAGAAGGATGTTTTGTGGTTACCTTTCCATTCGAGATTTGAATGAGCATTGAATTTTCAAGATTCGCCACTCTGTATTTAAAAATATGTTTTTAATATGATGTAATAGAGAAGAAGAAGTAGTTGAATGAAAAAAAACTTCTCTCGTGTTTTCATCTTTGTGTGTGTCTCTGTAAATTATTTTTATGTTTCCGCATAACTGTGTAAATTGTGTATTGAGGGAAAAGCATTTCCCCTATTTCTTTTGAGCTTCCCGTATTTTTTCCGACATGGTATCATAGCATTCCAATTTTCAACATGGTATCAGAGTAGGTTTAATCTCTCAGTGAAAGAAAGTGTTTTTACTAAAGAGTTGAAAGTTGCTTTTGAGAAGCATATTCTCCAGTAGTGAGAAGGTTTTTTTTACGCAATGAAAATGGCAACAGCAAGCACAAAGCTTGTATAATCCAAAAATACCACAGTTTAATGGGAATAATTATGATTATTGGGCTATTACAATGAAGGCTTTGTTTTCTTCTCAAGGTATTTGGGAGCTGGCAGAGAATGGATTCCTAGAACCAGCATATGAAACAACATACAATGCTTTGACACAAGCCGAAAGAGATTTGTTGAGGGATAATAAGAATAAGGAATCCAAAGCCCTCTTCTATAATTTCCAGGAAGTGCATGAAAGTATTTTCCCAAGGGTTGCAACAACAACGAAGTCGAAGAAAGCATGGGATACGCTGCAGATAGCCTACCAAGGCATGGCAAAGGTGAAGACACAAAAACTGCAAATGATGAGAAGAGATTTTGAAACATTATGTATGAAAGAGTCTGAGAATATAGACTCATTTTTTACACATGTGATTGGGTTGGTTACCCAAATCAAGTCGCATGGTGAGACACTTGATGAAAGGAGAATATTTGAGAAAGTTTTAAGAAGTCTGCCATCAAGGTTTGATGCCATAGTTGTGGCCATACAAGAGACAAAGTATTTCTCACAGTTTTGAGTGGATGAGCTTCATGCATCACATATGTCTCATGAGCATAGATTGAACAGAGCAACAAACCCCTCATTGGAACACGCATTCAAGACACAATTGTCTTTTTGTCAAGGAAGAGGCCGAGAAAGATCAAACTACCGAGGAAGAGGAAGAATCCCACACAGAGGTGGAAGAAGCAGCCCTCCAAGCATAAGTGGAAGGGGCAGCAATCAAAATCCAAGTCAAGGCTCAAGCCAGACTCAAGCACAAGGTCAGAGTTATGATAAATCTCAAGTTCAATGTCATTATTGTAAGAAGTATGATCATTATGCAAATGAATGTAGAAAGAAGCAATATGACATGGGTAGCAAACCAAGTGTAAATTTCACAAAGGAAAATCAGAACCATGATAGCTTTTTTTTAGCTTCTAATGTAGCACAAGAAAAACAAGGAGATGTATGGTTCTTAGATTCAGGGTGTAGCAACCACATGACTGGAAACATAGCAATGTTTTCCAATCTAGATGAAAGTGTGAAATCAGAAGTAACATTGGGGACTGATAGCAAGGTCTCTATCATGGGAAAAGGAAGAGTAGAGATACTAACAAAGAATGGAGAGAAGAAGTTCATGCCAAATGTTTATTTTGTCCCTGTTTTGAAACATAACCTCCTAAGCATTAGACATTTTATTTTGTCCATGTTTTGAAACTTAACCTCCTAAGCATTGGAAAACTCATACAAAAGGGCTACAATGTATTTTTTAAAGATGATGTGCGCACAATCATGGATAATACTCCAAGTAGAAAATTCATTGCAAAATTTCATATGACAAACAATAGAATGTTTCCTCTCAAGATAATATTAGACTTGAAGGAAGACAGTGTTATAGCAGCTGTCACACAAGAAAACTTTCAAGAAGAAGTCAAAGATGAGAATTGGTTATGGCATTTGAGATTTGGTCATCTCAACTTTTGAAGGTTACATCCTTTTGAAGGATTTCCACTCGTAGAAAAACTAGACAGCCTATGTGAAGGTAACATCCTGGGCAAACAACGCAGAGAATCATTTCCAACAGGAAAGTCAATAAGGGAAAAAACACCTTTGGAGATTGTCCACTTAGATTTATGTGGACCAATGAAAACACCATCATTTGGTGGTGGCCATTACATTTTAACATTCATAGATGACTACAGAAGGAACACATGGGTCTATTTTCTAAAGAGAAAAGTGAGGTGTTTGACCGCTTCCACCACTACAAAGCTCTTGTTGAGAAGCAAAGTGGACACTACATAAAAGTGTTGAGGACTAATAGAGGTGGCGAATATATCTCAAATGACTTCCTACGTTTTTGCAGGGAGCATGGAATTCACAAGAAATTTACAGCAAGGTATATACCTCAGCAAAATGGTACTATAGAAAGAAAGAATAGGACCATCATGAAAATTGAAAGGAGTATGTTGAAGGGAAAGAATTTCCAAATGATTGTTGGGCTAAAGTTGTCGCTTGTGCAATGTATATCATTAATATATGTCCAACCAAAAGTGTCATGATTAGAGTTCCTAAAGAAGCATGGAGTGGAAGAAAGCAATTTGTCACTCACATGAGAGTGTTCGGATGTGTGGCGTATGCACATGTCCAAGGGGGAGAATAGCATATTTCTTGGATACAGTGATGAATCCAAGGCATATAATATTTACAATCCATCAACCAAGAAGGTAATAATCAGCAGATATGTTCAGTTGATAGAAGAGGAAGCATGGGATGGAAGCTTAGAGAAAACAGTCAATGTAAAGACATGTAAATCACATGAAGACAAAGAAGAAATGATTGCAGAAAGTAATTTCTCAACAGTAACTCCTCCTCCACCCACACAATCTCAACAAAGCACACCGCAAGAAAGTAGTAGTACAACATTGCACAATCAAGTAAGTGCTTCTCCAAGCACACCACAAAGATCTGAAACTCCATCTACTTCAAGCTCAACACCAAGCTCATCTTCAATAAGTATAAGAAGACCAAAATTTAGAAATTTAAGTGAAATTTATGAGCAAGAAGAAGTTGATAATAGTGCTGGTCTGACTTCTTTATTTTCATTATTTTTTCATGTAGATGACCCAATACACTTTGAATATGTAGTCAAAGAAGAGAAATGGGTTGAAGCAATGAATGAAGAAATAGGAGCAATAGAAAGGAATGACACATGGGATTTAGTTGACCTTCCGCAAGGAAAGGAAGTCATTGGAGTGAAATGGGTATATAAGACCAAGAGAAACATTAAAGGCAAGATAGAAAGGCATATAGCAAGGCTAGTTGTCAAAGGCTACAAGCAGTAGCATGGAAGACACTATGAGGAAACCTTTGCACCAGTCGCAAGGATGGAGACAGTGCATACATTGTTCTCAATGACAGCACAAAAAAAATGTGAAGTGTATCAAATTGACATGAATTCAAAATTCTTGAATGGAGTGTTGAAATAGGAGGTGCATGTTGAACAACCTCCTGGCTATGAGGTAGAAGGCCAAGAACACAAGGTCTGTAAGTTGCAAAAATCTCTTTTTGGGTTGAAGCAAGCACCGCGTGCATGTTACAATAGGATAGATGCTTACCTGATGGATAATGGGTTCGAAAAATGTGATTGTAAACCTACTCTCTACATCAAATAAAATGACAATAAGATTCTTATTGTTGTTTTGTATGTAGATGATCTGATTTTTACAGGCAGTGATGATTCTCTCATCGCTGATTTCAAATAAGTCATGAAAAGTGAGTTTGAAATGACTGACCTGGGGTTTTTAAGATATTTTTTGGGCATAGAAGTGAAGAGAATAGAAAATGGAATTTTTATCTCTCAAGAAAAGTATGTTGCAGAGATTTTAGAGAGGTTCAATATGCAGAACAACAAGCCAACACCAACTCCAATAGTCATGGGCATGAACTTGAGAAAGGAAGATTGCAACAACAATGTCAATCCGACATTATACAAAAGCATGGTGGGCAACCTAATGTACTTGACTGCAACTAGGCCTGATATAATGTATGCAATTATTTTGGTGTCAAGGTTCATGGAGACACCCAAGGAGACACATTGGAAAGCATCCAAAATAATTTTTAAGTATCTCAATGAGACAAAGGAGTATGGTGTTCTATACTCGGAAACTGATGATTTTAGGCTGATTGGTTACACTGACAGTGATTGGGCTGGAAGTGTTGATAACAGAAATATCACATCAAGATATGTTTTTCATTTGGGTTCGGGAGCCATTTCATGGGCTTCCAAGAAGCAGCCAATAGTTTCATTATCAACAGCAAAAGCTAAGTATGTTGCCGCAATAGTAGCAACGTGTCAAGCAGTTTGGATGAGAAGGATGTTGTAGGATTTATTTCATGAACAAGATAGAGCAACCATAATTTTTTGTTGTGAAACCAGCTCCAGAAATAGAAGAAAGGAGATATCAACGCCTTAGAAATAAGCCACTTCGAGGGGGCAACCTCTAATACATTACATGAATGAAAAATTCTTGGATGATACAAATTACAAAACCTCCTTTCTATCTATAGGAGTCCATGGGGCCATAATGTAATCTTAGTGGGGCCACAATGTAATCCTAGCCAACCTAAAAATAATAATTTAAGGGCACAATAATAACAATATGGGGGTTACAGGGGTACAATAATAACAATAAGGGGGTTACACTAACAACAATAAGGGTCTATACTAGTAATATAGGGACCTAACATGCCCCTCTCCTTCAAAAAAGTGTTGTCCTCAATGCTTGAGTAGCTCTGGGTGCTTCTGTATAAAATTCTCATCCTCCCATGTAGAACCTTCAGTGGGTAAGTTCTTCCACTTGATGAGATACTCTGAAATTGATCGATTTCGTAGCTGTCGAGTTCTTGTTTCCATGACTGCTTCAGGTTCCAATATGATTTTTCCTTCCTCATCAAGTTCTGGAAATATTGTTTGAACTGGAACATTTTCACCTATAACCTTCTTTAAGCATGAAACATGGAAAACTGGATGCACTCGTGAAGAAGCAGGAAGCTCCAATTTGTATGCCATAGTACCAATCTTTTGCAACACCTTGTAAGGACCATAGTACTTTGGCGATAATTTATTATCCTTCTTAGCTTGCTTGAGGGACATTTGTTTGTATGGTTGTAGCCGTAAAATACCCAATCTCCTACATCAAAAATTCTCTTGCTGCGATGTTGATCTGCCTGTTGTTTCATTCGATTTTGTGCCAAATTCAGGTTATCCTTTAAGAGTTGGAGAACTTCTTGCTGATGCTCGATGTGATCTTCCACTGCTTGAACCTTCGAATTTTCCCTTAAAGATGATGTGATGGATGGTGGATGATGTCCATAAAGTGCCATAAATGGGGTCATTTTTTCTGCAGTATGGAAGGAAGTGTTATACCACCATTCAGCAAGAGGTAACCACTTGACCCATTGTGTTTGTTTATCAGATACAAAACAACGAAGATATCCTTCCAAACATTTATTTACGATCTCAGTTTGACTATCAGATTGAGGATGATAAGATGAGCTATGAGATAATTGAGTACCCAAACAAGAAAATAACTCCGTCCAAAAATTTCCAGTAAAAATGGGATCTCTGTCGCTCACAATAACCCTTGGGCTTCCATGTAGCTTTTGAATTCTATCGATAAATGTAGTAGCAACTGTACTTGCTTTAAATGGATGAGATAATGCACAAAAGCGTGCATACTTGGTAAGTCTATCAACTACCACCATGATGACACTCTTTCCTTCGGACTTAGGTAAACCTGTGATAAAATCCATTGAAATATCCTCCCAACGTTGATTTGGAATGGATAAAGGTTGTAGAAGTCCCGGGGTCTTAATTGTCTCAACTTTATTCTGCTGGAAAACCAAACATTCCACCACAAACTTTTGAATATCAGATTTAAGGCCATCCCAAAAAAATTCTTTCTTCACCCTGTGGTAAGTTTTTAAAAATCCTGAGTGTCCTAAAGGAGAAGTGTGCGATTCCAAAAGAATCATTTGTTTTAGTTGGGAATTCTTACAAAGATATAAGCGATCTTTGTACCATAAGGAATCTTTTTTCAAAATAAATGTATCAGATGTACTAGGATCTTGCTACAACTTTTGAATGAGTGTCCACACTTCTTCGTCCTTCTTCCATTCATATCTTGCTTCGATTATCCAAACTGGTTGGATAATAGAAATGGCACAAAGCAATGCTTCCACCTCTTCATTATTTCTTGAGAGTGCATCTACAACAACATTTAGCTTCCCTTTTGTATATTATTTCAAAGTCATAACCCGACATCTTTGTGACCCATTTTGCTGTTCTTTCCGAAGAGATAGTCTCTTGTCTCCAAAAAATGTTTAAGACTACGTAAAGACTGCCATCTTATGTCTTTTCCTCCATTAGGTAAGGTTTCCATTTCTTTAGTGCATGTAGTATTGCCAACATTTCCTTATCATAAATAGCTTTCTATAAATAATTTCCTTTGATTGAATGACTTTCAAAAGCAATGGGTCTTCATTCTTGCATTAAAACAACACCAAGTCCATTTCCAAAAGCATCACATTCCACAATAAAGGTTTTTGTGAAGTCTGGAGTAGCTAAGACTGGTGCTAGGCACATTGCCTCTTTAAGATGTTCAAAGCCTTATTTTCTTCATGAGTCCATGGAAATGCATCTTTCTTCAATAATGTTGTTACAGATGTTGCTATTATCCCATAATTCTAAAAAAACTTGCGATAATACCCTGTTGACCCAAGAAATCCTCACAAATGCTTTATGGTTGTCGGGACTTTCCATTCCTTAATGGCTTTAATTTTTTTAGGGTCTACCTTAACAACCTCGTGAGATACAATATGACCCAGATATTCCACCTCTTGTACTCCAAATAAACATTTGGATGTTTTTGCATATAATTGTTTCTCCTCCAATAGTTTGAGCACCCTGTCAACATGTTGAACATGATACTTCCAAGACCTGTTGTAGATTAGTATATCATAAAATACTAGCACAAATTTTCTAAGCAAGGGTTTGAAAATGGCACAGGGGCTTCACTGCAAGAGCAATACCATAGCACGTGGATTCACATTATGCGATATATAATGAGGGAAAAATGACATAATATATTGGGGGATATACAGGGGGTAAAAGGTTTTTATATTGGCATGTATAAAAAATTGAGCTCAAAGTTAATGAAAAAATATAAAGGGATATAAAAATGTTAATGAAAAAATAGATACCTACAATATATAGTGAAAGTAGCGGTTTTTTTAATTGGGAAGGTGTATTGGGTTTATATTGGTAGGGGGCTGATGAATGTTTTAGAGGTATTTTGCAAATATATATGTACTCAAATTATGTATTGTTTGTAATATGCAATGATCGCACATGATATTTGCAGGTCTTTGAGTGAGCTCAGAGTGTCGGAATTCATCAAGCCTTTGAAATGTAGAAGGTGTATTGCAAGGCTAAAAGGCATATTCAAAAATTCATAATGATCTCATGAGTCTTAAAATGGTTAGTCTTTTAATATCTTCACTATCTCCATTTGATGACATTCCAATGAAGATCCAACTGGTAAAATAAATTGCCCATCTGTCAATTCATCAATCACAGGAATGGGAAATTTCTCTTTACTAGTGAGCTTATTGAGCCCCCTATAATCCAGACACATGTGCCATGATCCATCCTTCTTGTGCACCAATACTACTGGAGTAGAGAAATAACTTTTACTAGGTCGAATCATTCCAGCCTCTAATATTTCTGTAATCATATGTTCAATTTTGCTCTTTTGGACATAAGGATATATGTAAGGCCTGATGTCTGGAGGGACACTTCCTGGAATCAAATGAATAACATGATCATGATCACAAATTTGTGGAAGTCCTTTGGGAGT
This sequence comes from Pinus albicaulis, assembly GCA_034641835.2. NCBI lineage: Eukaryota > Viridiplantae > Streptophyta > Pinopsida > Pinales > Pinaceae > Pinus > Pinus albicaulis. The sequence continues at coordinate 129,642 of JAXQQM020080738.1, forward strand.
TTCAAACACCTTGGAATGATTGTCCAAGACTTTTTGGAGATCTGGAGAAATAGATGATTTTGATGTTGGAACTTCTAGTGAGCATAATTGTGAAATTATGCCTCGTTGTTCTTTATTTAGAAGATTTGTCATGACATTAGAGCTTATTAGCTTTCCCAGCTTCCCTGCAATACCCCGTAATTCGACTCTCTTTCCTTCTGAAAAAAATTTCAAGGAAAGTTCTTGAAACTTAAAAGCTACAATCCCCAAAGATTTTAACCATTGTACTCCTATTACAACATCAACACCTCCCATAGGAATGGAAATCATTGGACTATTCAATACATATTCCCCCATGGTTAGCTTGGTATTATGGCATTTTCCAGAGCAATTTATAGTTCCTCCATTTGCAACCATCACTTCACATTCTAGTGCTGGGTATAGGAAACAATTCAATTCCTTGGCTACCTTACAATGAATAAAATTATGGGTACTACCTGAATCAATCAACACTATTACATTTTTCTTCTTGATATGTCCTTCTATCTTGAGAGTTTGAGGAGTGGTAATTCCTGCCAATGCATTACACGATATGGTCGGACTCATTTCTTCCTCTTCTAGGGTTGGTTCCTGGTGTATATCCTCTTCTTATTCATTTTCTTCTTCCTCTTCACAATCTATGTAAAATAATTTCTTCTCGGCACACTTATGACCTTTAGTGTATTTTCTATCACAACTGTAGCAAAGCCCTTTTTCTCTTTTTTCTTCCAATTCTTGTGGTGTAAACCTTGTAGGTTGTGGAAATCTAGGAGTAGCAACACTTCCCTCTTTATAGAAGTGAGTGGTAGGCTTCCCTGTCGCCAGAATTTTACATTCAATTTTTCTTGCCAACCTGAATGCCTTCTCCAATGAATCAGGTTCCAAAACACAAACTTCATGTTGGATGTTATCCTTTAAAGTCACTATGAAGAGATCAATCCTGTGTTCCTCTAGAATATCAGTTACCGTTATATTCAATTTTTGGAAGTCCTCAATGTGCTTCCCCACTAAACCCTTTTGTTTGAGATTTATCAATTGGCTAAAGAAGGTGTTGTTCTTTGTATCCTCATAATGTGCTATCATTTCCTCCATAAAAATTGACCAAGTGACAATTTTTTTACGGGAGCAAAGTTATCGATACCATACAACTGTATTTTGTTCTAAATGTAAAGTTGCAATGCATACCTTTTGTGTGTTTTACACATTATTGAGATCAAAATATTGCTCCATCTGTAGTATCCATGTTACAGGATCCTTTCCATCAAACATCCTCATATCCATTTTTGGAATATGTGGTTCTTCCCGCCAACATTAGAGTTTATGAAATCACGATTAACATTTATTTTGTTCTCATCATGAGTTTCCTCTACTATCTTTTCACCATTAGGAAACATTTGTTGTATCAACTTTGTCAAACCTTCAATGTCTACTTTTAGATCATTCTTCATATTTTCCATTTTTACATCGATCTTAGCTTCCATTTCATCCATCTTAGCTTCCATGCCAACTTCCATGCCATCCATCTTAGCATCCACGGCTTTCTTCAAACCATCCATTTCATTTTTTGTTGCTCTTCACGATAGTGAAATTTTGTGCACTTGCTCATGGACTTTTGATATCTCATGTTGCATTCTTCATCTTCATGAGTCATAGTAGAGCCTTCTGAAGGCTTAATGGGTGTTGAATTCTTTTTAGGAGGCATTTTAGAACCCAATACTGATATCTATGCTCAATAGGCCTTTGGAATCACCTAGAACTGATTTTTCAAAAAAGACTTATGCAGTTTGAAAAAAAAATACACACCTTTTTCTTGATTTTGAGGAGCTTGATATTGAAACTGATTTATCTCTGTGATTTTGGATCTTCAATATCTGAAATTTGGTCCCGCAGTAGCCCTCTGAATTTTATTTCTAATGCCATAGGTCTAACCTGATTTGGATTCTTGAAGACAAAGTTATGCCCAATCTCCAATGATGACCTAATTATGGATTGGTTCAGTAGAGCGAACTTGTACGACCTGCCACGTCTCACTATTTCCTCCTTCGGCTCTGAAATTCATATAGTGAAAACCAAAGCCCGTGTACTTGTGGCCACTTTTTATAGAATTCCCATCCAATGCTCAGAGAGAGAGTTATGAATATTTTCCCACGATCAGTGCTTTGAGATGAAATTTGGGAGCCTGCAAAAGACCTAACTTCCACAGACCATATCTCCAAAAATATTGCGAACCAAGATCTAAAATCTTGCGATGATATTCCTCAGGAGTTCTTATTCGCTCCCTAAAAATTTTAGCTTCTGAACCTTTGTAGAACAAATGTTATAGCGAAAATTCCATGATGACCTGTTTAGGTTAAATTCAGGAGCCTGCAAAAAGACCTAACTTCCACAGCTGATATCTCTGAAAATATTGCGAATCAAGCTCTGAAATTTTGCGAAGATGTTTCTCAGGATTTCGGCTTCGCTCTCTAAAAATTTCAGCTTATGAACCTTCGTAGAAAAAAAATTATAGCGAAAATTCCACGATGACCTGTTTGGGGTAGCGAAACCCTAAAATCCAAAGCGCTGAAACCAAATGTTGTGAAACCAACTCCAGAAATAGAAGAAAAGAGATATCAACACCTTAGAAATAAGCCACTTTGAGGGGGCAACCTCCATTACATTACATGAATGAAAAATTCTTGGATGATACAAATTACAAAACCTCATTTCTATATATAGGAGTCCATGGGGCCACAATTTAATCCTAGCCGACCTAACAATAATAATTTAAGGGCGCAATAATAACAATATGGGGGTTACATGGGTACAATAATAACAATAAGGGGGTTACACTAACAACAATAAGGGACTATACGAGTAATATAGGGACCTAACATTTTCTGTGATAATAGTTCAGTAATTGCATTATCAAATAATTCTGCTTTCCACAAGAGGACAAAGCACATTGATGCTAAATATCATTTCATAAGAGAATTTGTTAACAATGGTGAAATTGTGTTACAACATTGCAGGTCAGAGGAAAAAATTTCATACATATTCACAAAGTCGTTGGCACAGAATAATTTTGATTATCTCAGAGAATGTTTGGGAATGGTCAATGGTTGCAGTTGTGATTAAGGGGGAGTGTTGGAAATTACTTCTAAACATCGCCTTGAATAAACTTGCAGCAGCCATACTTGAGTTAAATGTTTCTTTCTAGTGGCAAATGGAGCTTGCAGAGAAGGACAAGCTCAAATTTGTAAGCTTATATACTTCACGCAATTTTTGTAATTTTCAGAAAATGGTTTTCGACCATCATTATGTATTAATTTCCTGCCACAGTCACCTACCTCTTGACTGCATTGAGCACCTTGCAAGGTTTAACCTTTTACTCTTAACGCAATGGCCAAATCCTACAAACTTTGCGATGAAATATGGTGGGACGCCTTTAATATATACGCGATATCATTTCCGCAATGAACCTTTGATTTTCGCTTTACCTTTACCCTTGCCTCTTTGCATCGTCCACCATTTAGTACGTCGCACATCGCACTTCGCAAACTTTAGAACTTACCCTTTTTCCCCCGGTCCCAAACCTTGCAGTATTGCGATGTGATGTGATCACATATCGCACTGGATAACGGTTCTTATTAGTGTGTCAAGTTAAATGTTGCGCCATACGACAAATTAAGTATTCCGATGTGTGCATATCTCATTGCACAAAGCTCAGGAGGATATGTGCCCAGGTAAATGTTGAAATCGCTGAAATATGATATGCGGTACTACCGCGGATGCGATATGTTTGAAAGATGAAACCTAAAGGATTTCAAGTCTAAGCGTACAAGGTCTGTACACTATTTTTATGAAGAAATAGATTTTCACGACAGAAGGACATTTTGTGGTTACCTGTCCATTCAAGTTTTGAATGAGCATTGAATTTTCAATCTCCGCAACTCTATATTTAAAAAGATGTTTTTCATATGATGTAATAGAGACGAAGAAGTAGTTGAATGAAAAAAAAAAATTATCTCATGTTTTCATCTATGTGTGTGCCTCTGTAAATTATATTTGTGTTTCTGCATAATTATGTAAACTGTGTATTGAGGGAAAATCATTTCTCCTGTTTCTTTTGAGCTTCTCGTATTTTTTCCGACATGGTATCGAAGCATTCCATTTTCAACACAATGAAGAAACGCCAACAATTTTTTTTTAGGGACGGGAGGAGATAAATGATCCAGGGTAAAATCTTGATACCCTTAACCAAGACCTTTTAATTCGGCTGATAAATAGAATTGCATTTAATTAGAGACGTTAAAGAACTGAAATGAACGATTGTAGCTGAAAATAAGAGGAACATAAATGAACAAGATCAACAATCATAAGAACACGTCGTTTGATGACGGAGTTCGTCCAGGAGGGACTACATCTCCGGGCCTCGGTGTCAAGACGGTGTAGGCCGCTGCATTATGTGATGTAAGAAGAGATGTACATGGCTGTGTTTCACTATGACATACAAGGAAAAATGGCCCTCACGCAGGAGTGGCTTGACTTCTTTAAGAGATGTTCTACTACTGAACTCTCATACATAAAGAGAGGCTCCTATCAGTATGACCATAGCTGATATATAAAAGAAGAGTATCCCGCCAATCCTAGCAAACAAGGGATCTCAACAATACACATATGAAAACGAGCATCCCGCTAATCTGGCATAAAAGGGACTCATTCATGACACAAATCCATAGCTGAAAGTACATCAAAAACAACACAAAGCAAGATTCCACAACTCATGTATCAACCGGGATCTGCAAGACATAATGCATCTCAACGAGAAATAAATGAAGAAGTACATGGAATACACATCATATACCTCATGCGGCCATTTGCTGAAGGCTGAGCAGATCTGCGGTAGAATCTGAAAACACCATCAATCTTGTGGTGTCGAGAAAGTGGAAAACGACTGCTCACATGTAAAAATCTGACACCGGCATAACCCACTTCCAAAAGTGGCTGAAAAATCAAAAACTTAGATGTAGAAACTGAGCACGCCATCAGACTTGTGGCACCGAGTAGTGCTGAAACGACATAAAATTTGTCTCATTTGGACAAAGTCAAAATTTCGCCCTCCTGAAAGTTTGGCCTCAATCGAGGTTCCGCCTGCGTCTTTTCTGGCTCATGGTTCCACTACACCTGCAATTAAAAAATAATAATTCTCGAATTCTGTGCGCGCTCTCCCGCTACTCCATGGCTTGGGCGCACTGTAAAAATTTGGGTTTATATACAAAAATTTGGGCATAATTACCCAAGCCATCAGTTGGGCGCAATGGTAAAAATGGTTATTTGTTGAAGAGAGGTCGAAGGATCAAATCCCGCCTCTCTAAAAAAATGCACGCGTACGCGTTTTGTTTTAATTTTGTTTTGGAGTGGGTCGGGCCCACATTGGGCGGCCCACCCATCCAACCGCACGGTAATATATGGGTTAAACGTTTAATACATAACCATTATGTATTATATATATATCCGATGGCTGTTTGTATGTGTTGACCGGGATGTGGAGGCTCCGTGGGGTCCGGCGGGGGTCATGGCCCGCCGGCCCATAAATACATATATATACTTTTGTTAATATATTGTGACATGCGGGCGGGTCGGGTTGCGGGGGTGGTGGCCTGCCACCCTTTTTTTTTTTAAATAATTTTTGTTTTGTAAAGCAAACTATGCGTTTTGAAAAATTCGGTTTGGACCGAAGGAGGCAAACTAAACAGTCCACAAATTTTCCCGGAATCTTGCCTGAGCTTGCCGGAATCTAGTGGCTGGAAAAAGTTGAATTTGTGTCCTCTATAAGGCTGTCAAGTCACCAAGTCAACCTGGAACTTTGACCGCTTATAACTTCTTCATACGGACTTGGAATTGAGTGTCGTCTGCGCCGTTGGATTCAGAATTATGAAATCTACAACTTGAACTTGGTTCGAGAGCAATCCAAACACTTTGATTTTTGAACCTTTTACTCAGGCCTTCTACGTTGGATCAAAAGAACCCCGTAGAGTAAAGAAATATGATATTAAAGGCTTCTGTTATTATGTATTGGGATACTCTTACTTTCATCACACAAGTTTTTTTTTAGGTTTATTTTAGTATGTATTGGGATTCTCTTATTTTCACCGCGAGTGTTTTTTAATTCTTTTTTATTCAAGGTTGTCAATATAATATCATACAGTAAATATGGATGATATTTTTTAATTTTATTGAAGTAGTAGTTATAAGGCGATGCATTAAGATGATATTTGGTTTTTGTAATGGGTTTATATTATGTTCATCATTAATGCATCAATATGATTATGAATTTAATGGGTAGAGTATAATGTTGTTTATTATATTAATGATTAGTGAATCAATATGATTATGAAATCCATGTGTGGTGTCCAATTTTTTTTTATTGATTTATAATAATAGTTTTTCATTTATTTCCCTTTCATTTACTAAGTAAATTTTGACAGTTTTTAATTGGTTATTAGAGTAGGTAGCTTCTCAGTTTATCATTATTATGTTAGAGCATTGGTGACTAATATGATTTGTTTAACAATAATTTAAGTTATATGATCTATATCAGTTTTTAATATTTTTAATTGGTTATTAGTGTAGGTAGTTTCTCAGTTTATCATTATTATGTTAGAGCATTGGTAACTAATGTGTTTTGTTTAACAATAATTTAAGTTATATGACCCATATGATTCCATAAGATTCTATGTTGATTGGTAATGATTTTTATGAGCTCATTGAAACATATACAAAATAGACTTATACTTGGATCATTTTTTATTCAATTTTATATATAGTACAACTATAAATTTAAGTTATATACATGATCTATTATTCCATATTATATGTATATGATGAAAAAATAGAACAATGAATCATATATATATATATATATATATATATATATATATATATATATAAAAGAATTTGACATTTACTTTACATTCTTAAAAAAATTCCTTATCTTCCACCATAGTTTATGTTTCCTATAGCAAGGTTATTAACCAATTTCTTGATGTTTATGAAAATAGAATAAGAAAAACACACATGTTGTATTTCTTTATGTGTGTTTTTCTTTGCAAGCTTCTTAATCAATTTATTTGTTTTCTTCCTTATCAACATCCATGAATATTTCACAATTGCTTTGATTTCATTGATCATGGTATTTTTTTTAAATTGAAATTTGACAATTTCTTTATTCTCAATGACTTTTCATTGACCATGATAATTTTTTAATTGAAATTTCACAATTGCTTTGGTCTCATTGACTTTTCTCTCCAACTATTGAAACCAAAAAACTTAGTACACATATATGTTTAATACTTTCTAAAACCATAAAGATGTATGCGATAATTCATTTTAACACTACACATGCTAAATGCTTTTAGCATCTCAAAATGAAATTTTATTTCCTTTAAAAAAAAATTAAACTAGAATTATAGTTTTTCGAAAAAAATAAAAAAAATAAAAGCATATATTAAAGCACTAATTAAAAAAAGAGCAGAAATATAATATCCAATAAGATTATGGTTTTTTAAATAATAATAGAAAAAACACAAAAACATATATAAAAGAACTAACAAATTTTTTTTAGATGAAGTATAATATCCAATAAGATTCTAGCTAATCACTAACTTTTATATCAATTAAATAAATTAACACATAACAAAAATGAAACATTAAGCTAGCTATTGAACTTAAATAAAAAATAAAATCATTATAACAACTACAACTAGCTCGTAGATATTAATATAAAATATCATATGATATTTATATTTATATTTATATCATATGATATTTTTCCCCTTTTATTTTGGATGGATTTGACTTTATTCCTCTTTTATATTTTATTTGTTTGATATTTTCGTCGTGAAGTCTGTTGTAAATTTTCCACCTAAGTTTTAAACGATTTCCTCAGTAAAATTGCATATAAGATGGTTGTATCGTAATTAACATAAATAATTTTAATAGGTACGCAAGCTTCAATTGTAAATTGTAGGAATTTTGCACAGTTAGAGGAAATAGATATCATAAAAGACTTGGAATATGAAATGGGTACATGTTGAATTTCTGTGTAGGTATATGATCAAATTATATGCAGATACTATAAGCTTTTGATTAAGTGAGATATTTCAATATTGAAAATTGGTCGAAATAATTATGACAGGAGAAAGAAATATGGACCAAACCTATGTCGAAGGAAACAATCTCAACATCAAATGTACACTTTAGAGCCTTTTTCCACTTTTTTCGTCAATTCTAGACAGAAGATCCACTTCTCTCCTACCAAATACTATAAATTTGCTATGTCAATGACTAGCTTTATTGATATATCTATTTCATAGATCTGCTTTAAACTAATTCATCGAATGGTAAATTTTGAATCTGACATTTTCGGAGAAAAAAAAAAAACACCTTTGAATACCAATCCAAATTCCCAAAAGTAGTTCATCCAATTGTAAATTTTGAGTTTTTCATTTCGTAAAAAAAAAACTTTGAATATAGAAAGAGCAACTTTTTTAATAAATATCTGCTATTGGAACTTGAAAGGTCATATTTGAAGATTGAGAGGAAATCTATGTTGGAAAGGTTATAGAATCTATAAATTTGGCATAATGTAAATGATTTCTCTTTATATTCCAACTTTTAATGACAAATCTGTATTATTTTTAGTAATGACAAATCTAATCAATAATCTGTCACCTGGTGATACTGTGAAATATAGGAATCTAATAGTATTCAAAACCTGAACACCTCTGTTATGCTCCATTCCCTCATTTTCTCTTCCTATCAGCTGTCGCACCCTTTTTATTCATAGAAACCATTAAAGTTTTGTATGTGCTCTTTTACCTTGGAATTTCCCAATTATCACACCTCAGCCATCGCAGAACCCCTTCCCTTTCTTTTTTTGTTCTTCAAACATTTCAGCTATTTTCCCTTTTCACCTCACCTTTACCTTTTTAACGAAAATATTTGAAAAAACATTCAAACCCAACCTTTACCCTTTCCTTCGAAATTATCGCAATTCCCGTATCGCACTTTGCATGTTGCAACCTTTTCCCCTTTTCCTTTAACACTTACTGCTCTTGTTTGTCGATTGCGATATTGGTATCACACTCCTCCACCTGTCCCACTGTCACATCATCTGCTGCATCGTGCATCACAAAGCACATCTTTTAGTTGGTTCCCATTAACACTTACCGCTCCAAACGCCAATTGCGATAACTATTTGTACTCTTCCGCATCGTACATCGCAAATTGCATCTTTTATTTTGTTCTCGTTAACACTTACTACTCCAAACTCCAATTGAGATATCGCTCCGTACTCCGCCACATCACAAATCGCAAATCACACTTCGCAGTCTTTATCCCGTCGCAAATCGCATCTCGCAATATTTATCGACTCCTTCTTAACACTTACCACTCTCGTCTACCAATTATGATATTGCGATATAGCATATCGCATATCGCAACGTTTTCGCTTTTCGCAAATCGAATTTCTCTCTCACTCCCGAACTGTTCTCTCGCTTCTTTTCCATCGCACTTTTCAAATCATTCTGTTCCAAAGAATTTTTGTGATATTTTAAGCTTTAATAAAGTCCAAACCCCTCTTTCCACCTCTAAGCCTTGTCCCATGTGTTCAAGCCCTCCATTAGCATCTTTAGCCCTTTTTCCTCCAAACTACAAGCAACACTTTTTCAAGTTTAGTTAGATCATAAATAGTGGCATGGTTAGAAGCATGATATCATGGTAGATAGATTGTAAGATAAGTTAAGTGTGGTTTAGAAATAGTTTCCTTTCTGCCATTTCTTTTTAGAAAGTGATATTATTTTCATTTCTACCATTTCTTTTCAGCAATTTAGATTAGTTTCCTTTCTGACATTTCTTTTCTGCAATTTAAATTAGTTTCCTTTCTTTCATTTCTTTTCAGCAATTTAGATTAGTTTCCTTTCTTCCATTTCTTTACAACAATTTAATTTAGTTTCCTTATGTCGTTTCCTTTCTGCAATTTAGTTTAGTTTCATTGAAGTGTGATCGACTTCAGTGAGAACACCTAGAAGTAGAACCCTTTCGTAGAGCGGAAGAGGATGGCATGAGTAGAATGCATCTGCTGTGTATATAGCACTGTGACCTCCAAGTTTGTATGAACCCCGTGTTGATAAAGTAAAGTAGGGCAGCCCTTGGGAGTTGCAACATCCTTGGTGCAATACCAAGGCTCACCAATATTGATAGGAGTCCCTTTTGTGAATGAGAGTTCCTATAGTGGAACATCTCATGGAGAGGTACAACCACTCCTACGTGAGGGAATTTTCCTTCTACAACAGAGAAAATACCATCCATGTACATCATCACTCATTACAACACTTAATGCAGTGGCCTACACCATCTTAACACTGAGGCCCAGAGACGTAGTCCCTCCTAGGTGAACTATTTTATCAAACTCTTATGTTGCTAATACTTGTATGTTCCTCTACTTTACAACATGCAGATATGTTATTTTATGTTCATTAACGCTTTGATGCAATTCTAACACATCGGCTGAAGTAAAAGGTCTTGGTTAAAAGGGTATCAAGAATTACCTGGATCACAGGGGAAGGCTGGATACTTGCATGCAACCCTGTATAGTCCTGACTGTCGAATACTGAGATAAACATTTCAGTCCTCTAGATCAACCTCAAATTATTTTTCAAAATCATATTTAACCTCCTGCCATGCCAGTGTTGATTATTTTTCTATAAAAATTTGAATGTCTACATATACTAGCAAGTTAATTGGTGCTTGCTCAATTGCTTCCCCAACAATGCTTTCAGTGGTCTCTTTTGAAACATATCTCTTTGGTGGCATGATAATAATGACTGTCGGAGAGGTTCTCAACAAATTTTGTACTTGTGGGACAAAAAATATGCTCATGACAAGGAAACATTATTCTTTAGAAAATCTACCATCAAGGCATGTTCAAGCAAAAAAGCAGGCATTTGATGGGAAGGATTGCACATTTTTCACTGGAAAGAGGGGCTGGCTTCTTGTGGGAATTTCACAGTCCAAACATATAGGGTCAAAGCTTGTGGCTTGAAACTGTGTAGTGCGCAGTTCAGCTTGGGCAGGGGTCTAGGAGAGATCGTGCATTATGTAGTATCAGTGGCTACGGATGAAGACTGAGCCCTAGAACTACGTAATGTGTAGTTGGTCCAGCTTGTAATGTGCACTACATAGTTCTAGAGGCCAAGATTTGGGTTTGAGCCTTACTATTACGCAATGCCCAGCAAGTAAAAGTGAAAATCAGCCAAGGGAATGGTAGATCTTCCCAAGGGAAGTGTGAAAAATAAGAAGATACGAGAGATGATGTGGGATTTATTGTAGATATGACTAATTTTGGATGAATCAAGATAGATCGAGAGTAGAAACTGAATAAACAGGAAGAAAATAAAATTAGCGAGTAGAGTCGTTGTAACATCGACCATCAGTGAAAAAACAAAGAAACTGATGCGACACTTGTGAAAGGAAAATCATATTTTGAAACAACACTTATAAAAGATAAATCAAGTTAAAACTCCAGCATGCATGCAAAGAAATAATAAAAACAACACTCGCATAGGCCAAACGAAAAAAAATGACAAAAGGCGATAAAAATGGAACTCACATGGAAAAGCGACGATGACCACACAAAAGGTTCCTTGATCTCCTCAGGAATTCTAGAGCTCCAATATCAAGTGTTCAAATGAGCTCTAGGGGTGTCATTTAAATATATTTGAGTGAATTAGGGTTTATGATGTGCATGCTTAAAATCAAGGAAAAAGCAATAGAGGAAATTTTAGTCTAAAAGTGGCCTCTTAAAGAAAAATCAAGAAATTAATAAAAAAATTCTTGTAGACATTTTTTAATTTTAATTTTTCTTTTATCTAATGTTCCACAATATTTATTAGCACAAGATTCAATAAACCTTTTTAATATATTATTTCTAATTTTTTACTTTTATTGAAATCCCTAAATATATGGCACTTTTATTAATATATATATATATATATATATATATATAACAATTTTCTTGATGTGCCTTTAACTATATTGTCTACTGAAGCCACAGTTTTTTTGGTCGGAATCCAGTAATATTTTTCGTTTCTAGAATATGTTTTTTTAACAATTTAATTATTTTATATTTAACTTTTTCTTAACGATTTAACTATTTTATATTTAATTATATTTAACTATTTAACATAACTATATATTTTATATTTTTGTCTAGAATCTGGTAATTTGCCCTTTTTGGAATACGTTTTTTTATATTTAATTATATTTAAGTATTTAACTATTTTATATTTAACTATATATTTTATACTTTTGGCTGGAATTGGTAATTTGTCATTTTTTGAATACTTTTTTAACTATTTTATATTTAACTATATTTAACTATGTTAGATCTAAGACTTTTGTGATCCATAATGTAGATAAAAGAACTTTTGGATTAATCACATCATTATATTTAACTATATATTTTATATTTTTGGCCATAATGTGGTAATTTTTCCTTTCTGGAATACGTTCTTTACCTATTTAACCATATTTTATTTTTAACAATTTAATGAATTTATATTTTACATCTTATATTTAACTACCTTTTAATTATTTAACTATTTTATATTTAACTATAATTGTATTTTATTTTTAATTATTTAACTATTTTACATTTAAATATAATTGTCTATATTTATATTTTATATTTAACTAATTTTTTGGTTTTTTTTTTTGCCATGATTATTAATATCAAATGGGCCCGTATTTTAATTTCTAATTTTTCACTAATATCAAGATTTACATTGCATTAATAACTTTTTCAATATTCTAATTCATTGGGTAAGGTAGGTAAATAATATTAATAAAATATTTCACGAATACCCAATTAATAATAAAATATTTCCCCTGATCGGAGTGCGTACAGGTTGAATTTGATTGTTTACATCCACGTGTTGGATGTCTTGCTGCTTCATTATGGGCCTGGTCCTTTGGCGGTTATATCGACTAGACACCATCACCTTGCATGCGCTAGCTAGTTGTGATGATTAATGCTCAGTCAGATGCATTCATTCCTAGATTTATGCGATGGTTCCTTCCTCTTCAGGTTGCTTTTATCATTGCTTTACAGTCTTTGTTTCGGTCCTGTCTTGGAGCGTCATTGCAGGTCCGGGCTTCTTCTCCTAGTGCGCGTTTTCTTCGGCGTGTTTGGGGTATGTAATGGCCATCTCTTCTCTGTATAATTCTTCTGTACAGTTTGTATCTCTGTCGGCTTCGCTTCAGTCTGATTTCTTGCATCCAGTTATGGCGTATCATCATTTCTTTTTCAACTGTTTTGCATTTAGTGTTGGGCATTTGGGGGATAGTGTGGTCGAGCCTCATTTTCGTAGTCTCCCAGGTTGGTTTTGGGATTTTTGGGGATGAGATAGTTATGAATTTGCTCAGCCTTTTTTTTTTTACCTGGACCTGTTTTCCCACCATGCATGGGGTTTGCTCTTCTATGGGACGCCATTGTATAGTTTCGCTAGAGGTGGTTTCCTTGACTAAGGTTCACGACGCTTTCATTTGGCCTTGCATGCATGGGGTTCGCTCTTTTGTTAGTCGCCAATATATGGATTCGCTAGTGCTGGTTTCTTCGACAGAGGTTTATGACGCTCTCATTCGACCTTGCATGCATTCTGCGTCTTTGTTTTTTGAGGGGTTGGCACTCTCGGCTTTTCGTGCCTTGTTCTAGGCTGCTGTATACTTTCCTCCATACGGGTTTGTTGCCACTTTTGTCCTTGCCAGCGACTTCAAGGGTTTTACATCTACTTTATCTTTCAGTGTATCAGTATTTTTCTTGCGTTCAATCAGGACCTCTGCACGTTTTCTCTTTTGACTTCTCTGCTCATTATAAGCAAAAGTATGGCATTTGTTATTGGCTCAGCGTGTATGGCACGATTTTGGTGGTGGTGATTTCTCTTCCGGCGGGTTCTCATTTTGCTTCGGATGTTCCTAGTCTTTTCTTTCGCCATTGTTTTCTCTGCTCTCTTCTTTATGGGTGGTCCCCTGATCCTTTCGCTGCTGCCTATCGTTGTCTGACTCTGCGTGTTGGAATTTTTCTCCTACTGTTTTCTATCGTATTAACTTACCTTCTGTTCACTGTAATTCTGGCCATAGGCCTCTTTGCAAGTTCTTCCACTGACAATATGGTGAAGCCATAGCCTAGGAAGCTCAAACGTGGTCGGAAAACCACTCCTGGGGCAGGCTCTAGTAGGCCGGGTCGGAAAAAAAATACAGAGGTGCTGCAAGAGTTGGCTCAGGTTTACGAATCCGGTAATCAGGATACGATTAAGTCTAAAATCCAAGGCTAGGAAGTTGATACTGACAGTGAAGAGGTGGGTATGGATGAGCAGCTTTCCCATATGGACTTCTTAACTGATCCAGGTAGTACTCGAGGCCGCGTTTCTCTCTTTCAGCAATCAGTCAAGACTTATTGGAAGATGAAGTGTCTCCTTGCCAAGGCTATGGCAACAATAGAGAAGCAGAGTCTTACCTCCTCTATTCTGTTTGAGTTGCAACAACTGAAGATGGATATGCATGCTATGTTCAAGGTACAGATTCAGCTAAATGATAAGGTGGGCAAGCTTGAACAGCAAGTGCAGCTCCTTCATAGCAGCCCATAGGTGTTTGGCCCAACTGCTAATGCTTCGACTTCTGATTTAGTTGGTTAAACCCTTTCTTATTTACTTAGTTTTGGACTCTGTTAGCTATATTTCTATTCTTGTTTGTACTATTTTGGACATACTACAGCTCTTAAAGCTGTTAGACATAGGCTGAGACAATTTCATTTTTGGTCTGCTTATAACTCACTGCGGTGGCCAACATACCTGGTTTCCTTCGGGCAGGTTGAGGTCACTGCATTGGTTTTTTCCTGTATGAATCTCTGCCCTTTATATTTTTGGTAATCGAAAGGTACTATGAAGCTTACAAAAAAAAAAAATTAATAGTAAAATATTTGATCGATACCTAAATTAATAATAAACTATTTCACGGATACCAAAATTAAACAATTTAAAATTCTTTAGGACATGTACCTCTTTTTAAATTTAAAATATTTTGATTGGTTTACATATTCTGACATGGAAAGTACGTGAAAATTGCATGGGCACTTTTAGGCTGAAATTTCCTCTAATGTGACACTTGGCGAAAGTTTCCAAAAATAGCAAGTGTGCCTCCTTCACGAAACTAACTATAGATCCCTATTTTTTAGGGATTTTTTTGTTTTTTTATCTTTTATGCTTTTTTATTTTTTAGGAAGTTTCCATGCACATTGTTGGGAAAGATTGCATAGTTCTGAGGAACTGGGAGCTTTCTAGCTTAGTACACTACATAGTTTCTCAGCTCAATGATGGATTGCGAATTTTTTGGGCTCAATGTCAAGTTTCCATCCATGATTGTGCAGTTTTTGGGCTCAAGTCACAACTTCCAATCAAGAATGCACAATTCCATTCATCAAGGCTGGGCTTACCCTCATGGATTGCGTGGTTTCTAGAGGCAAGCCCAAAACTACTACAAGACCAAGTTCGCAGGTTAGCTTGTGACTTAGAAATATCATTTTTGTGTAAAATAAAGTGAACAAAAGCACAGATGAAAACATAAGTTTCAATCAAAGCACGAATACCTGATAGAAGTGCAAGATAAGCTCTTATGAGAAGAAGGTTAGGCTCCAAAATCTAAGCAAAGGAAAATTTTGGAGGGTGGTTGTAGCCGCTACAATACAATATTTTTGACCAAGCATAAAAGGCCATGTGTCGCCTTGTGGTTGGTATATATTCAACCAACTAGAAATTGCGACTTGTCAACATCAAATTGGTCCTTCTGCTCCAATCATATACTGCCACTTGTCGCTCTCTCCTGATGCCATGTGGTGGTCAGAACCATGACCCTTGACTACAAAGAATTGTGACTTAACCATTGAATTTGACCATTTTGATTTTGAATTTGACCTGATTTGACCTTGAATAAATTTTTCATACAGATTTAGATTTTTCCTATTTAAGTTGCATTAGATTCATTTTTTCGAGCTCTACATGATGGTGTGGGTTTTCACTCGAATCTGATCACTTTGAATTTTTTTCCATTAATCCCTTTTAGATCAATACAGATCATTTCATATCATTCCTCCCCACTAAGACCTTTTGGACCACCAAAGTGCTTTACGTGGTTTTGACATGAATACAATGTTCCTCCACCTGTCCTGTATCACCAAGCCATTTTGACTTGTGCACCTATATTATCACAAGCAGTTGTAAAACCACCATCACAACTGAAAACACATTGTTAGTTGTCTCAATGTTTCCACATCTTTTTGTTTCTATTTATTTCGGTACAACTCATCTACAACACATCAACAACGATAATAAGAGCAATATGTTTACCATTCTTGCCAGGTCTCCATGACAACATCTCATGTCACATTGTTCTTGTCTCTTGAAGAATTTCATGGTCAGATATACCTATTGCCACCATCTGGCTTTCTTACTTCAGATTAGTTGTTTTTCTCACTTTTTCAAACATGAGTAGGAAAATTTCATTGTTCATCCCCACGGATAAAATACGAGTCTCATGTTTGGACTCAGATCCATTATTATGTTGTGTTATGTTTCCCACTTCCTGTTTTCCCTTTCAATTCCTTTTTCATTCTTGGAATTGCTTAGGATTTTTTCAGGGTGTAGCGTCTAGTAGTGTTCTCTATCATGGCAATATTTCTTTTAGTACGAGAAAGATCATTTCAAATATTTATTCTCATCATAAAAACTTTGAATACTTTATTCATACTTTGAATCCTTCCTCATGGCCATCATCTTCCTATACAAAACTCTTCTCTTATAGCACTTGGCAATGGAATTTTTAGTCAACCCACAAAAAGTGCATGGTTTCCTACGCCATAAACTTTTCACATAACCAATCTTCCTAAAATAAAAAAGAAGGTTGGAAAAAATAAGTTTAGTTACCTTAGATGATCGTATTTGGCGCATGCATGTCGTGAATATTTTGTTTTCATTATTCCACCTAACATCTCACATTCTTTATTGTCAGACGAAGATTTTTTCCAATCTTCTTGCATGCCTGGCACATAGGAGGTATCCTCAATTTCATCTTGAGTGGCTGGCACATATGATATATTCTCTGAATGTACACACATTTTGTCATTTTTTATTACAAGAGGGATAGCATAATTTTCTCCAACTTGTTGTTTCTTGGCCTTTTGTAGCTCGAGACGCAATGTTTGCTTCTCATCTTTTGCGGCTTTGAACAAATTCTTCAGCTCTACATTTTCTAGTTGAAGATTGTGGTTAACGTCCTCCAACTTCTGCAACCTTAATCATTTCAAGCCTTTATCCATGTCTACTTTCACAAATGCTTCTTCACCTAGTGATCATGCACACTTAAAAATCAAGCTATCAATAATCGCTCTGATACCACTTATCTGAAATCCGATCGAAATTGATACTTCGTTCATTAACTTTTAAAATTTGTTTTCATGTATTTGAAAACATTGTTAAACAAATCTCAATTTAATTGAAATGGAAAATTGAAAGGAAAATAGCAAAAAATAAGAGAAAAAAGAACACATAAAAGAAAACGACACGAGAAAGTTGATAACAGAGTTCGGCTATCTCAAAGCCTACATATTTGGGCCCGATTTTCAATGGGGAGGCCTTCTCTATTAATTAAAAAAATCCATCAAAATACATTGATTTTACATAAACATTACTCCTGATTCATCCTAATGTGTTCTACTCGGCCTCAAGAACTCAATGCAATTTTCAGCTCTCAAAAATACCTCCTAGAATTCCCACAATGAGCCTCCAAAGTTATGTCGTCGTGTTTCCCTTCTATGCATAAAAACACCTTCTACTGCAGAAAATACAATTGTCATATTTACAGCAACATTCCAAGATCTCTTTAAAAATATGCTCTAAATCCTACTACCAAAAAATCTTCAACCCTCCTTCTTACAACAATTATAACTTTGCTAAAACATAAACTCTTAACTAAAATATCCTTACAAATATCTGACAATTCTTCAAAATACCAAACCTCTCACTACCAATTTCTCCCTTATGTGTTATCTCCCTTCTCTCCCTTATGTGTTCTCTTGGCATAACATTATACATAACATTACACATATATAATGTTTCGGCTACCAAAAATAACCACTTAATAAATTCACCATTTTAAAATAAAATTTTAAAAGATATGGTGTATCACCCTATTCTAGCATATATCATAACCTTATCCCTCCATATTATGGTTCAAAACAAACCATATCTTTTCCACATATGGCATTCAAATCTCACCATTATTATCTCCTTATCCCTCCACCCACGTAATATTATTCATGTCCCTTATTAAATTCTTGGTGGTGGCGGTGGTGGCTTTAAAATATTCGATCGATATCTTATATATGGTTACCACAAAATGTTACGATGTATTACATTAACGTTTATGGCCCGTAGGGCTTTATCACATTCGCGGAGAGAGTTAACTATATGGAGGGCGAAGGTACGTTGGTAGAGTTATGGCGGGGCGGCCAATCTTGGTGGACCCCCGTCATTTTTTTGTTTATTAAAACACCTTATCACCTCAAATATGTACTCGTGCGATAGTTACAGTGAGATGCATTGTTAGCCCAATTTGGTGGACCCTGTCATTTTTTTTTGTTTATTAAAACACCTTATCACCTCAAATATGTATTCGTGCGATAGTTATATTTAAATGCATTGTTAGCCCGATTGGTAAGTTGTTAGAATGTTAAATTAGAAGTTTTGGGATTGAATCTGGTTAGTTTGTTATCAATATTTTTGACCAACCATAAAAGGGCAGATGTTGTTTTGCTGATGGTCTATATTCAACTAACCAGAACAACCAAAAATTAGGACTTGTCAGCGTTGCATTGGTCTTTATGTTCCAATTATAAGTTGCCACTTTTCGCTCTCTTCTGATCCCACGTGGTGGTCAGAACCATGACACTTGACTGCGTAGAACTGTGAGATATTGACCAACCATAAAAGGCCACATGTTGCCTTGTTGTTGGTCTATATTCAACCAACTAGAAATTAGGACTTGTCAATGTCGCATTGGTCTTCGTGCTCCAATCATAAGCTGTCACTTTTCGCTCTCTTATGATGCTACAAGGTGGTCAGAAACATGACCCTTGACTACCTGGAACTGTGAGTTGACTGTTGAATTTGACCAGTTTGACTTTGAATTTGACTTTTTTGACCAAAACTTTGACCTTCAATAACTTATGTATACAGAGTTATATTTTTCCGGTTTGAGTTGCGTTGGATTCACTTTTTTGAGCTCTATGCGATGGCATGGGTTTTTTCTCGAATCCGATGACTTTGATTTTTTGGCCATTAAACCCTTTCAGATCAATGTGAATCATTTCAGATCACTTATATTGGCCAAAATGGTAGATTCATAAAAACTTGTCTAAAAGAACACATAACAGATACAAATCATAATTGTTGGAATATGTAATTTCTACTTGTCTTCGGTTGTGACTTTCTATGTATAGAGTCTATTACTATTCCATAGGTGTTAGCTAAATCTAGGTTCCTTGTTTGGTGTGTGGTTGAGATATTCTCTCAACCAACTTATTGTGCGTCCAAAATAGCTTCCCTATCTTGAGACAATACCTCATGTATATATGTAACTCTATTTGATTAATAAAAAGTAGCTTGCATGTTCAGTTTTTAAGTTGGTATCAGAGCCTGTTTGGGCCTGGCCTTGGCCCCTTCTAGGCCGAGGGAAATAAAGAGTTTATTGAATGTTTTTGTTTTTGTTTTTGTTTTTGTTTTTTTATATACTTAAAAACTTGTAGCGAATTGTAAATCTATTTTTTGTGACTAAGAGTGACGTGCGACCTGTGCTGGGTGCGTTTTATGAATATCATGATTGTATTGGACGTGTCTAACCGGGATCTCATCATTCTGTCAACGTGAGTGAAGAGCCGAGCATGTGAGAGGCGGACTGGTGCAGCGAGCTCCAGAGCAACAAGTATGCCTACCGAACTCGGCAGAGAAAGGGAAATGCATCCAGATCATCATTTCATTATTGAATTTGTCATTGAATCTGATGGATTGGTGCGAAGCCTCTGAAGCACTTGAGCATCCAAGTATGCCAGATCGCGAAGATAATATTGGTATGATAGCAGATGGGGAGCTCTTTGTGGTGTGCTTCGCCCTCGATTTTGCTACTACAGAGCTCCAGTAACTCTTCGCTGGAAATCCAATCTGGGGGAGACCATCTAGAAGTAGAAGAAGATGTTACAGGAAGAGAGAAAAATTGTTACCGTCTCTGCGACCCAAAGCTTCCAGAGAAGCGTATGGTAGTAATGGGGGCAGACCCGCAGAGAAGCATGTATGCAACCTTTAACATCGCTGGAAAAGCTGGGATGTTATTAGCTATGATTTTTCTATTGTTGCAGGCCTCATTTTCCTTTTCCGCAAGCAAAAACTCCAATGCCATTGACAACTACTGGAGAAGAGGTGCAATTTGAGCGCAGAATCGAATGAAGTTGGCAGATTGTGTTGTGGGCTTTGGAAGCGCCGCCCATGGGCAGATCTAGACTGTCACCACCCCTGATGACAATCCCACAAATACGATGCTAGGTAGTTTGAGATATGGAATGACCCGCACGAACCGGAAGTCTGTCTCGTGCACACGCTGATGGATTGAGTAGAAGCAATGCAGTGTGGGAAATGGTGAAAGAAGTGAAGGGCGACGAGCAAGTTTTTTTTTCGATGTTTCTCCTCAATAGGACACTTTGTGGTTCAACGAAAACAACCCTTTTTCAATTTTCTGTGATTTCATGAAGGATCGTATAAAGTGATTGGCTCATGTGTATGGAAGTATGGTAAGTGTTTTTGAATTATTCAAAAAATTTATTGAGTTTAACCTACTCAATGGGTGGTGATTCTGTTAGAATTGGCTACTCTAGCAAATCACACCTATATGAATATGAAAATTCAATATAATTAATGGACAATGACACTAAAGATGCCAAAGAAAATTTCAAAAGATGGAGTAAGTCAGAAGTAACAATTATTGTGATGGCAAACAATCGAGTTTTTTTGAGTTTGTGAATAGACTCATGATCATGGTAAAGTATGAGTCACATATTGTAATTGGAGCAAATCTACATGTTACATATTGTTAGTTGTGGTCTTTGAAATTTTTTATGTACATGGTGTAAGACCCAAAGAGGCATGCATACCCCTTTGTTATGTGTTCCCTCTTTTAGAGAGTTTTAACACCCTGGAAGAGTGTGTCATGCGGGATGGATACACTTGGGTGGGCCATAGCCATATTGGTTTTGGATTCCATGAGATGAAATTTTATATCTAGGGGGAGTTCATCGAGACGTTGGATGAACCATGTATGTGAAGGACTTCCTAGTGGACTGGCAGTTGCAGCAGTTGGGAACCCATGCAATTCAGTAGATGGTTGTTACTTTATATGGACATCGACAATAGCTTGAACAATATACAAAGTGTAATTACCAAATAGTACAAAAGTAATTACCAAATAGGACCAGATGTAGATTTTGCATATGTATATTAAGACAAGTAGTCATTAAGGGGGTGTGTTGGAATATGTAATTCCTACTTGTCTTCGGTTGTGACTTTCTATGTATAGAGTCTGTTCCTATTCCATAGGTGTTAGCTTAAATGTAGGTTCCCTGTTTGGTGTGTGGTTGAGATATTCTCTCAACCAACTTATTGTGTGTCCAAGATAACTTCCCTATCTTGAGATAATACCTCATGTATATATGTAACTCTATTTGATTAATACAAGGTAGCTTGCATGCTCAGTTTTTAAGTATAATTTATTTTCAACTTATACTTTTGTTGAACATTCCTTCAACACTAAATATCTTGTATGATTTGGACAAGTTAAAATCCTTGCCCATCATAATTGCTTTTCAAAATATACTTTTGCTGAACATTCCTTCAACTCTAAACATCTTAAATGATTCGAAAAAGTTAAAATCCTCACCCCTACCCCCTTCTATTATGCTTGGATTATGAGTGAAGCCCTCGAAATAGAAAAACATCTAAATAACTTTAATTGGGTGGATGATAGAAATTAAGCCATTCATGGATACCTCTAATTCAAAACCTTAAACATTGTTTTTTCAAGGTTTCATTATTCTTCCTTTTATTAATTATTCTCTCTCTCTCCTGATCCACCTTCCCCTTTTAAATAATTATTGTCATTTCTTTCTTTTATTTTCTTTATATTTTTTAAATAATTATTGCCATTTCTTTCTTTATTTTTCTTTATATTTAATTCTCACAAGCCTCTAATCTTTCTCTCTTTTCACGTTCACTTTATAAAACTTTTTCCCTCCCAGCTTTAACTTTGGATCTACTAAGTGCTTATGGGGATCAAATATCTTTTTACTTTAAAAGGGGTTTGCAACTCTAGAGATTTGATCTCTCTTTGTGTTTGGTAGATCTAAAATTAAGATGAATCTAGGCTAATTTAATTATTAATTATGATTATTAATTTTATTTCTAATTCAAATTGTTATGTAATTTGAAAACTCCAAATGTTTACATAACATGATAGGACAAGACATGAAAACATCTATTTCATAATAGGATAGACAACAACAAAAAATCCTAAAAATATGTTACATTCTTTAATAGTATGGGGTAAGACTAATTTTATTTTCTAGAATGGGATTTTTAGTTTTGTACCAAGGTAGATCCATCTCAATTGTGGATCTTCTAGGCTTTGCAAGGAAACAAATCTCTTTTTACTCCAAAAAATATTTGCATGTCAAGAGATTTGGTCTCTTTAAGCTCTTGGTAGATCCAAAATTAATGGATATAGACTGGTTTTATTTTTAAAATAAAAATATTTAAATAAACAAGATAAAAAAATCTTCCACACAATTATATCTAAAAACTTCTCCTAATATAAAAATATTATTAACATAAATATATTTGTGATTTTGTTAATTTTAATCGAATCATTTTACAATAAAATATATTTACATAAAATTTAATTTGAAAAATAATAAAAAAATTTAATCAAATTTAATTTCTCCTCATGTCATTTTAATTTCATAAAATTTTAAACTTGGTTTGAACTTGTTACAAACCCATTTAAACAAGGAAAACCGTTATAAAAAATAAATTAAATTTAAAAAATGAAATTTTATTTAGAAATTACTTTGAATATCATCCCTCTATTTAACGTTATATAAATTAATTTATTAATATGTTATAAAAATGAATTTGTTAATTTATTAATACGTTATATAAATTTATTTATTTATTTTACTAAAATTATTTTAAAGTAAATTATATTTATAAATTTAAATAAAAATTAATTTGAAAAAAAAAAATTAAATTAAATTTTCTTGTTATGATTTTAATTTCATAAAAATCAAATTTCAAAAAGTTTATCTTTGATCTTGCATTTCTAGAAGATTCACAATAAAAATTTTTAGAGTTGAGCAACAAGTATGGTTCCAAATATCCACTGGAAAAAAATTAATGAAGTATACTGAGAAATGTAAATTCAAGATTTATCTTCTCACACAAGTCTCTAATCTCCAACAAAAAAAACCTATAATATTAAATAGTGTAAATCTAATAAAATTGTATATATTTGAATAAGCTACATTAAAAATAAATACCATTAAAAAACTATGAATTATCCAAACTCAAAGCCAAAATACCTCAAATATTAAATTAACTAATTTACCTCAATTTTATTTCAATTATTATTTTATTTTTTTATATTATTTTTTAATCTCAAAAAAGCCCAGTTATTAAAGTCTGTTATCAATTATTTTGTTTTAAATCATTTTAAAAAATATTATAATTTTATCACTCACCCGCTCACGCCCGGAATATACTTTTTCCGTTTTTACCTTCTAAATCGCCTACCCCTCCCGGCCATTATTTTATTATTTTTTAAATAATGATTTACTTGTTGAAATTTATGGTTTACTAATACTTAATTTTCTTTAAAATTTCCAATTTTATTTGAATTTATTCAAAATTCTTAAAAAAAAAAACTATTTTTTTAATTGTTTATTTTTAGATTCTCTTTGAACTTGTAAACCTAACATCACCAATTTTATATGGTCACGTTCTTCTAATCACTTTGTGCGTCTTTTATGTGGTCACTTTTTTCTAATCACTTTGTGTCTCTTTGATAACTGAGAATTGCCAATGGGTTAAGTGTCCACCCTTAAAATTGCACACTATCCTCAATTTAGTTACGCAATAATTATGCAGAAATATCAATATTAATTAAAAAATCACCATGCTTTTGCACCCTATCTCGTTGACATGGTTCATTTGTGGATAAGGTCGGTCGGTCCAATTCTGGCCATACCATTAATTTCTTGGCCCGAAAATGCCTTTGATGTACCATGCTATCGAACTCCAATATCTCAAAACCTACCTTACATTTTAGAAGCCACAGGATGTTATAAAGAGGAGTCTGTTCTGTGGTGGGTAACCATAGGTTAACCGTTAGACGCCATCATCTTCATCCTCTTTTGTACTTCTGCTAATTGTTCTGATAAAAATGGCACCAAGAGATATGAGCAATGAAGTTGAAGAGAATTTGAAATTGGCGGCTAGTCGCTCCCGATCGCGGTCGGTTGTATCAATATTTCGAGTTCCCAGCATCCTGATTACGGACACGGAAAAAAGGGAAGCATATGTTCCCAAAAGAGTTTCCTTGGGTCCGTACCATCAAAAATTGGATGAAAACCATGTTTATACACCAATGGACGATCTCAAATCAAGAGCCCTGTATAGGATGACCAGGAGGTTCAATGATGATGATGGAAATCTTATGGCGTTATTCCATTCTGAATGGCAGCAGATGGAGAACCTGCAGTCCCAAGTGAGGCACAACTATGAAGAAAATATCAATTGCCATGACGATGCCCTCGCTTTGATGCTAATTCACGACGGCTGTTTTATTCTAGAAATTTTAAGGACTCTCAGTGGCGATGCATCACTGGATGACGATAATCGTGACTACTATGAACCTCTTTTTGAGGAGAAAAAGATTCGCTTTACTGGAATGGATATACTGTACGACATTTTGAAGCTTGAAAATCAAGTCCCTTTCATTGTTCTCAGAAAGCTGGTACTCTTGGATTCAGATATTCCGGTAGAGCGAAAGCTGCTACAATTGGAGCTCAACTCCACATATATTCAGTTAGAGTGAAAGCTGCTACAATTGGAGCAAAAGCATCTCAAAAGCTTGTGTTCAAAGTTCTTGTTGGTGCTCTACCCTTTCGACTGTAAAAAGGAGGATATAGAGCAATGGTCGTGGCCGCAACCAGATGAAGTTCATCATCTTCTTGGTTTGTTGCATCGATTCATTATATCTCTATCTCCCCATAATGGCGACCATGAAAATTCCCATAATGGTGACTACGAAAGGCTCCCCGACAAACATGAAGAGAGGGCAAACAATGGAGACGAGAACGACAATGCAAAAGGTAACATGGCAAGCAATGTCCATTGCACAATAGATTTAGGAAACACAGGCATCAAATTTAAGGCATGCAACATAGGCATCGCAGGTATTCATTATGACGAGTTGGATGCCACAATTTTCCTTCCAACTATCACCATCAGAGACTCCACTAAGACACTGTTCCATAACCTAATCGCTTTTAAGATGTGCAAACCATCTTAATAATTCAATTACGTTTCGCCTTAAGTGTGCTTGATGGACCAGTTAATCGACTCCGAAGAAGACGCAGCTTTGCTCAAAAAAAGGGACATCATTACAAACCACATTGGGAGCGACGGAGAGGTTGCCAAGATCTTCAACGGCCTATGCAAGGGAGTCACCGTGAATCTACAAGGTGCCTTCGGTCAACTGCCACAAAAGGTTCATAAGCAGTACAACAATAAATTTAGGGTCCAATTGGCTGAGCTTGTCAAGGAGTATTTCTCTTCTCCCTAGAAAATTCTAGGTCTCTTGGGAGGGTCTCTTGGGAGGAATTGCTCCCTCTTGCTCTCCCTCTGTAGACCATCTTCGCCATACTCACACTATATAAGTAGCTTCTCCTTTTTCCTTTTTCCCAAATTATTTCAATATTATGACTCATGGCTGAGGGCCGAGATTTCTTGTTATTTTTACTCATTTGTATGCTGTTGACCGTAGCAAGGGCTGAAGTAGGAAAAGATGAATTCTGGATTACAAGCTTAATTTTTACTATGAATACCATGAAGCCCTTACGTTTGTTCCCAGCTTTTATAAAATCTTCTGTTACACAATTCCCGTTTAGGAAAGATGTAACTGCTCCACTTGCCATTTAAAAAAAACTCGGAATGTTAATCCTTTTGGAATTCGTTCCAACGTGTTTTAATTCTCATCCATCTAACGCGGTTTTGTCCTCTCATACATATATATATATATATAAACAAAAGTAAATAAAGCATTTGATCTTATGTTTATTTTATTTCAGCGATAATGAAGAATCGCCTCTGCCTTTACTTGCCTATCAAATTTTATCACATCTCTTTCGTTTTTTTCTTCTTAATTTCTAATTAGAATTTGAGAAATTTTTTCTACCATCTCTCACAGGTGGGCCGGTATTCGTCTCTTTAATTAGTATACTGGTTTAACGAGCGCTTATTTGTGACGGTAAGTGGATGGGTGTCAGATTCGGATTCATAGTATTGAACAGTATCTTATTCCATTTTATAAATTAAACTTCCTTACATATCTGAATGAAATAATTAAACTCTGTTTAAATTAATTTTATACCAAATTAAAATTAAAAATAAAAATGTACTGTGGCACTCATAATTCACTTAGTGAAAAATAAATTTAAAACTACAACATAAAATGAATTTTAAAAGTATACCCATAGAAACTTATGATCGACGTGGAATTGGGTGGATGAATAACTCGTAAGCGTATTCCCATTCCTGTGGTTTAGAAACGTATATCGTGGAATTGCTTAGATGAACAAGTGGTAAGTTTTCATGCTGCGTGTATTGAATTGTTATTGCTGGGAAATACGCATGTCTCAAATCTGGCTGTAGAGGTAATTCCATCACTTGCTGGTACGGTTAAATTGTGAGACGTGTTCATCACTTAAATTCTAGCCATATCAACTTCCTTCTGTAAAAATCAACCTGCACAAACAAACAGGGTTTAATAAATAGAATAATGAATAAATTATACATGAAGCAGAGACTGAGTGCATTCATCTGTGTGCTGCAGTTAATGACGTGGTCTTCACTTGAGAGAAAAGGCATCCTGCAGGGTTGGTGTTTTTATTCATTCTTCTTTCCCTTTTTGTTCTTTGTATTTTTTTATTTATTTTCATTAGATATTCAATAATATTTTTTTAACGTATGCAATAGAGAAAGTTGATGTTAATATAATGCATTTGAATTGGAATAGATAGAAATATATATTTAATAATAATTTTTATTTTTAATCTATATAGTAGATAAAATTTATGCTAATGTTTATGCTAATGTAATGCATTTGTATGGGAATGGAGAGAAACTCACTAGGATGCTTAAGTAATGTTAGTGGAAATACTGTATGAGATGGTATTTATTTGTGGGACAGATTTGTGTGTATATGTGAAGTTATTTCTTTTTACTATGTGAGATGGTATTTATTTGTGAGACAGATTTGTGGGTATATGTGAAGTTATTTCTTCTCATTGATGGTAGGGGAATGTGGCATTAAGATATTTCCTTTAACTCATAAGAAGGGGATAAATATTTAATAGCGAGCATTTCTCAGAGCCACATATTCTCTGATCAGTGTGGATCTTTCTAAGTACCATTAGTGCATAACAAGAAAATCTTCTTTTACTCTCAATCTATGAGTCCTCCTCATTTAGATAGGTTTGATGGTCCTTTTCTTTTTTTCTTTAGTGTCAGAATTAGTAATCTTAATTTTTTTAACTATATAAATCTCAGGAATTTGGCTTCTGTGATCCATAAAATGTGTGTAATAATTTTCGGTGAAAATCACATAAAAGAAATTTTTGTCGACGTGTTTCAAACCAGTTTATGTGATTTTCACCGAAAATTATTACACACATATATAAATCTCAACAAAATATTATTATCAAATTTTAAACTTCCATCCCAAAAACCTTTTGATTAAGGACTTTTTAATAAATCTAAAAAAAAATAAGTACATCCTTTTTAATAAATTTAAGAAAAGAAATAGTTAAAGAGAAAAACAACTTCCAAAATGCCATTTTTCTAAGAGACATGCTATTACACTTCAATATTATGTTATGTTGTAATAAAAAAATCCACATTGTTCATTAAATTTATGGAAAATAATATTAGAATCTAGGCTTCTGTGATCCATATAAAATTGTAAAATCTCTTTCGGAAATAATCACATGCAATGGAATATTGTCCACCCCTTTCCAACCAACCAGTGTGGTATAGGTTTAAGTAGATGTAGAGATGGCTAAACTAGCCGTTAGGAAAACGACTAGTTTGACTTTTTAAAATTTATTTATCAATTTTTAATTAATTAATAACGGTTAGTTCCATTCTATTATTCAAATATTTGATTTATTTATTCAATTAATTAATAGATTAATAAACTTATTAATTAAATATTTAATTTATATATATATATATATATATATATATATATATTTCTCTTATTTAGTTGATTAAATTATTTAATTTTTAATTTTATTTATTTATTAAATCCCGAGGTCCAAATAAAAAATAACCAATGACCAAAATAAATAAATAAATATAAAAATAAAATATAAAATTATAATAATAATAATAAAATTAAATAAATAAATAAAAGAACAATAGGCAGGGCAGAAATAAAAGACAATCCAGAAATAAAAGGCAGTCAAGAACATAAGGCAGGTAACGGGTCTTTTTTCAATTTCGAAGGCCTCTCTTAACCTTCGATGATGTAAATGGTCGATCCTAGCAATGACCTTCGCCTCTTCGATGCAAATATGATGGTTAGTCTTTTCTACATGCTCAGCTAGGGCAGACGAGTGGGATCTTCCATTTTTAATGTCAACAACATGCTCACAAATCCTTTGATTAATAGACCGACCAGTTTCACCAATGTAAGGTGTCCCACAAGAACAAGGAATGATGTAGACATCTTTTCCATCCCTAGGGTCAATCGGGTCTTTAACCGATTTGAGAGAGCCGCGAATTGTGTTAAGAATGAAGACAACCTATGCTTCCTAAGGACCCTAGAGATGTTGGTTGGAACATTAGCAGGTGTTGGATACCTGCCTTATGTTCTTGATTGCCTTTTATTTGTGCCCTGCCTATTGTTCCATTATTTACTTTTATTTATTTATTTATTTTAATTAGTTAATTAATTAATTTATTTTGTTCATTGGTTATTTTTTATTTGGAGCTCTCCCTTCATAAATAAATAAAATTAATAATTAAATAATTTAATCAACTAAATAAGAGCTATATATATATAGATATATAATTAATAAGTTTATTAATCTATTAATTAATTGAATAAATAAATCAAATATTTTAATAATAGAATGGAACTAGTTATTATTAATTAATTAAAAAACATAATATATAATTAAAAATTGATAAATCAATTTTAAAAAGTTAAATTAGCCATTTGACTATAGACTAGTTTAGCCATCTCTACATCTATTTAAACTTAATGACCTGATATGATCTCTCACCTAGTCCTGATGATGAGCCACACTGATTGGTTCTAAACACATCGACAATATTCCATGGCATGTGATTATTACAACATCACAATATTATTAGAAATTTAAATTTAACTATTATTTGTATATATTTAAATTTAAATTTATATTAAAAAATAAAAGTTACTGAAATTTTATTGTTGTATATTTAAATTAACATTCATATTGACAAGAAAAACCAATAAAGTAAATTTAGTACTCAGACAAAAAATAAAAAATAAAAAGAAAAAAGATAGCGACATATTCTAGTTGTCTCCACCAAATCAATAGATAAAAATAACTTTCTTACTTATCTAATTATTTTTTACCAAATTTAAATTAAAAATTTACTATATAATTCATAATTCACCTATATATCATTCATAATTTACCTATAGTAATTAGTGAAAAATAAATTTTATACTCGAACATAAATTGAATTTTAAAACGTGCTATCCACATTCTCAAAGGTATTCCCATTCGTGTGATTTAAATTTTATAAACGTATAATCGTGGGCGTATCCCCATTCTTGTGGTTTAGAAAGGTACATCCTGAAATTGCTTGGGAAGAAGTGGTAAGTTTTCATGCTCCGTCAAATGAATTGTTATTGCTGGAAAATACACACGTCTCAAATCTGATTGTAGAGGTAATTCTATCACTTGTTGCTCATGTTAAATTGTGAGACGTGTTCATAACTTATATTCCAGCCATCTCCACTTCCTTGTGTAAAGAATCAACCTGCAAAAACAAATAGCTTTTTATAAATAGAAAAATGAATAAATGATACATAGGATTTTATTTTCAGATAAATAAAATAACAAGTAATTTATTTTGGTGAGTTTTGTTGCAGTTCGCCGAGAACATAGTTTGTGAAGCATAGACTAAGTGCATTCATCTTAGAGAAAAGGCATTATGTAGGGTTGGGTTCGTCTCCTTATTCATTCATTCATTCATTCTTCTTCTTTTTTTTAATGTTCTTTTTATGTGGGGGTTAACAAAATTTGGTACATGAGTATTTAGGATTTTAGAATAAAATTTTAAGATTAATAAATGTAATATAATTATAAATAAATAAATTTTAGATAAAATTTCAAATAAATTAAATAATATTTTTTAACTTATGTACTAGAGAGAGTTTATGTTAATATAATGCATTTTTATTGGAATGGAGGGAAACAAATATTCATTAATAATTTAACTTATGTATTGAAGAAAGTTTATGCTAATGTAATGCATTTGATTTGGAATTGAAATTGAGAGAAATAGATATTTAATAATAATTTTATGCTAATGTAATGTATTTGCATTAGAATTGAGAGAAACTCATTGAGATGCTTAAGCAAAGCTAAATGGTATTTATTTGTGGGACAGATTTGTGGGTATATTTGAAGTTATTTCTTCTTATTGATGGCCACTCCTAGGAAAATGTGGCATTAAGATATTTCATTTAACTCATAAGAAGGGGATAAATATTTAATAGCAAGCATTTCTCAATGCTACATGTTAGGTCCCTGTAATTCTAGCAGATTGGTGAGACTAAAGCTGCAGGGAGAACACTTGAACCACTTTGGGATTCTAGGATCTAGCCCTCCCGAATCCAGAGAGGGATCTCTCTATAAGTGCAAAGATTGATTTATCTTTAAGGCTTTTGTGTGTGATATTAGGCTAGTTATGAAGAACAAGATTTTTGTTTGTTTTGGTTGGGCAAAGATAAATGAAGGTGAAGGAATTCTAAATGAAAGGTGAAGGTGAATGAAAGTGAAAATTGATTCAGCTAAGAAGATAGGCAAGAAACAACTTCAATCCATTGGGCTATGGAGTCATAGTAGAATTTAATTGAAACAACAAGGTTCAAGAGTGGTCCATGGGGCAAGTCATCTATGTCTAAAGATCTCTTTAAAGTTGATTTTATGAAATGGAATGAAACAATAAGAAGGGGAATTAAACAAATGAAGAAAAAAGAGCAGCCTCAGATCAAGTAAGTACTTTGAAACTATCCTGCTTTCGGCATACACTTAAGAAAGATAGAAAGTTATCTAAGATCAGGTAAGTACTTTGAAACTACCTACTTTCGATGCACTTTCAATAGAAAACATTTAAAACACAAAAATAGTAGCTTAAGATCAAGTAAGGACTTTCAACCTATCTTGCTTTCAGCATATTCTAAGGGAAACTTTTCAAAGCAATTGTTGGAGAAGAAACTAGAGGACAAGGCTCACCATAGACTTCCCTAGCTCTGCTTTACTTAGCAAACTTATCAAGACAGCACATGCGATAACAAAGAATAGTCTAAGATCAGGTAAGGACTTTGAACCTATCCTGCTTTCAACATACTCTTAAGGAAACTTTCAGACAACCTTTGGAGATAAAACTAGATGACAGGGCTCACCATAAACTTCCCTAGTTCAACTTTACTTGGCAGAAACTGAAAATAACATTCAAGAACAATGTTTAGTTTAGACAATAGGACGA
The DNA here is from genome assembly GCA_034641835.2 of Pinus albicaulis. Lineage (NCBI taxonomy): Eukaryota > Viridiplantae > Streptophyta > Pinopsida > Pinales > Pinaceae > Pinus > Pinus albicaulis. Next base: position 161,900 of record JAXQQM020080738.1, read on the forward strand.
GGGAACGCTAGCATTCCTAACTGCTTGGACTGTATTAAATCATTCTTAAATACACAATTTTGGAAGAAAACATGTAGATAAAGCTTATCAGTAAGAGCAGGGTACCTTTGACAGTAAAACCTAACTCTGTAATTGTTGTTCTTTATCAGAGAAGATGGACAGAATGGAAACAGAAATGAAATAACAATTTACAATAAGAAAAACATCACCGTTGACATAGACCATGATCCCATAAATCAGCCTGTATTTGATGCTTCAAACCAATTACAATCTTCAAGTCTAGTGGTTCTCTACAGTTTCGAACTTCTCATCTCAACTTAGGTATCTTCAATTACAATAGAGCTTACAGCAGCTTCAGTAAACTATTTACAGGTAACAGATATGCAGTGACCAACATTATATTATCTTCTATAGAAGTATTTATAGAATAAATGAGGAGGTAGGGTGGGATAAAAGATCTTCTAGGTTCAATTAATACAGTTTAATGTTTCTCGGCCTTTGAGGGGCTCAATGGAGAAACTCTCTGATATTTCCTCTGTATTAATTGGTTTACATTAAGTATTAAGCTTGCTGGGAAGATTTTGTTGACTTTAAGGATCTTTGTTATCCTTGCAATAACTCTGCTAACAGTCTACAATAATTTCCTTTGGTTGAATTAACTGTTCAGCTGTATTGAGGCAAATATCTTCTATTTTGGTAATAACTACGCCTCTTTTGAATGCTTTGAGGCTGCAGGTGGCTTTGGATAGCTGAGAGGATTCAATTAGCCTCTGATGTGGCAGTGGAGGATTCTCGGATTGATGAATTGCTTTGTCCTTCCCTAAAACACCTTTAATTTACTTGATTTCTGTGTTTTAGGTCTGATTAGGCTTAATTTGTGTCTTCCGGTCTTCATGATGTCTTTAACTGTAGATTAGGCTTTTGATTTGCTGAATATATGCCTTAATCCTTCAAAACGGTGTAAACCATCTTCAATTCTTCCTCTCTGCTATGGCTAAATCCTTTAACACGGATACTCTTTGTTTGTTTTAAGCTTTGCTATGTCTTGTTGATGTGCAGGCGTTACAGAGGGCTTTTATAATGTTACCAGTATTCATTAGGCACCGGTAAACTTTAATGGGAAAACCTGTAAAATGATCTCTTTTACGATTAAAGGCCTGGGGGATCGTCATCCCAGGCCTTTAAATTTCCTTTTAAAATAATTGAAAAACCATTAAAACCTGCAAAAACCAAGAAAAATTAGAAAAACCCTGCTGGGAAGGTTAAAACTGCTTAAGAGGTTTAGGTTAGAGGCGAGGATTCAATGCTGAGGAAAACATGAGAGGCGGTTGGATGAAAGGTGGGGAAATTAAGTCAAATCCGTTGATCCGCAGAGATCAACGGTTGAGATCAATCGTAAATATATAAAGTGGAGGGGTCACTTTATAATGAAACGGAATAATTTATAAAGAAAAGAGGTCAAAAACCTTAATCGACAGTGAAAAAGGCATAGATGAAATTTGGGGTTTCTTGAAGGATTTTGGGTTGTCGGATTAGATCGACCACAGAGATCAACGGTGGGGATTTGCTTATGAAGTCCCTTGGAGGATGGGTGGAGGGCAATAAATAAAATGTGAGATCAAACTTGAGCCGTTAGATCTCAGAGATCAACGACGGAGATCTATTTCGGGAAAATGAATGGGAATGGGAATGGTGGTTTTAGTTGGAGAAACCGTCGATTTCACACGATAAAATGGAGGAAAGGAAATTTTACCTTTTTGAACGCGATATGCCTTAGAGTCTGACACGTGGATTTTTAAAACCACCCATATCGCGTAACTTTGAAACATTATCGTTCGGGCTTAAATTTACGCGAAACTGTCCGCTGGCCGTCCGATCTGGGGATTTAGATCGGATGGTCAAGAGGAGAGCGCGATGGCGATAAGATGCAAGGACGGAAAGAGGTGGGGCAGGGTCAAGGCGGTTTTAACCTGGACCGTAAGATCAGGGAATGGACAGTTGAGATTTGATCTGGGGAAAGGTAGGACCCAAAGGAGTTGGGCCTATCGAGCTGAATCTGGATCGTCGGATGAGTGGAATGAACGGCACAGATCCAATATTGGGGTCAAATGAATAAAATATGAGGTGAGGGGTCGGGTGGACAATGAGTCAATGTGGGCCATTGATCTGCAGAGATCAACAACGGAGATTTCCCCGAAAAACTTTATAAAGCGGAGTTTCATGAAATTAACAAAGGGTGCGAGGTTTGATCTGGACCGTCAAATCTTAGGGTATGGATGGCCCAAATTAAATCAAGGGCCGCCAATCGACGGGGGAGAGAGAAAAGGCACAAATGAAAATTTCTAAGGCAATTGAATGTGGGTCGTCGATCTTTAGAGAGATCAACAGTCGAAAATAGCTCTGTGGTTTTTAATATCGGAGGCTGTGGCAGAGGGAGATTCAACGTGGACCGTCGGATCTGGATCTAGGGGGGAAGATCAACGGCTGGGAAGCCATCGGGAGGTTGTCAATCGGAGGAGATCAATAAAATATTCAAACGCATCCAATGAAATCTCCGATGCGAGATCCTGATGATCGTTTGATTGGTTTTAAATCAATGGTCGGGATTCGCTTTAACCAATGAACCGTCGGGACTCTTTGAAACATAAGAAAATTGGATTTTTATAAATTACAAAGGGAAATTTGTTTCGTGGAGGGGTTTATATGGTGTTTAGCACTCGATTGTGGGGCTTTCGGGTTATATGAAAAGATGACGGGATCAGGGGTTATAAAAAAGGGGCCAATCGCATCGGGACTTTCCTTAAAACAAAGAAATGCACCCATCGCAAACCTCCGATTGTGATTAGCACTCATGACTTAACTCTTGGTCCTGGGCACGGGTTATATGGTGGGGAAGTGGTTTTGAGGCTAGGCAAAAGGGGGCTAAATCCTTAGCACAAAAAAAGGCTCATTTTTATGATTTTTCAAGGATTTCAAAGGATTTGAAAGTTTCCAATAAGGAAAAAAGGAGTTTTAAACCTTATCAAAGGGGTTTTTATGAAAGGAAATGGAGAAAAATGAGGAAAAAAGGATGATTTTAATGGGGAAAATGGAATAAAAAGGAGGTTAATAATGAGTGAAAGGAGGGGTAAAATGAGGGAAAAATGGAGTTTTTGCAGCAGTCTTTCTTCAGGAAAACAACAGATTTTCAGAATTGAGAGGGAAACAGTAGTGAAGATTAACTCAAGGATAAGTCATCTTCACAAGACTTCAAGAGTTAACAATTTGGCAATAAAATTGTTTCTTGAAGGCTTAAAACATTATTTAGCCACCATTTGATATGACAAATTTTATAGGTGGCTAACAGTGGCTCCACACGGGGATGGCACCTTCTTGAAGGTGTCAAGAACTTCAGACTTGTATTCTCTGGGGGGCTGATCAATGCCTCATCCATTGAGCCGCAAATTTCTTCACTTGGATGATCTTCTTCTGTTCTGATAATGTTAGCAGCCATGAAAAACAATGGAACTCTATCAAAACAAGCTCTCTACCTACCCAATCCTACTGATCTAACATTTTTTCTTCTTTCAGAGTGCATTTTGATTGGAAAACTCTTTTACAAAAATTTTATTCTTTTGAAAACATAAAACTAATCTAAGTCTACTTCTTATTTCTCCATGAACTCAGATTAAACAATTGAGTTCATAAGCTTCTCTACCTAACTACTATCTGTTAGGATTAGACTGTCTAACATATTTTTATTCTCTAATTTCTGAAACAAGAAATTAAAAAGCATACAAGTCAGGATTGAACAGTCTAACTTGTTGTTGATCTATGGCATGAAAACAAGCTACACATAGATAATTATTTGCAGAAAATTAAGTCAAAATGGTGAAGGCTTAAGATCTGAAAGTTTTAAGCACATCCTTCTTTTTCTTCAACTCTGTTTTTGAGTTTATTTGAGTTGTTTTTTCTTTGTTCTTTGGTTCAAGTTTTGGGCTGATTAGAACCAGTTCACTTGTGTCTTTGACTCATGATTAAAACAAATTAGAGTCATTCTTCTTTTGGAAACTCATAGGTTCAAATTTTGAGCTTGTTTGAACCTTTATTTTTTTATCCTAATCTTCCTAACTGATAAGCCAAGATTAAGTTGTTTGGAAAATCTAATTTCACTAACCTATCAGCAATAAATTTAAAACTAATTAGTCATGATTAGGCTGTATGACTAACTAGGAGTGTGTTTCTTAGGAGTGGCATTTGAGCTTGCACACTTTCAGACTTTGTTTCTCTTTTTGGTATGGGGTTGTACCTTTCTTGTTTTTACAGTCTGCCCTCTTTTCTCTTTCTATTGTTTTTGTATTTTTGATTTTTCTAACTTTGAATGCAATGATGGATGAAATATTTATAATGAGAAAAAAAGATAAAAAGGCTTTCAAACATGATAGGATCAAGAGAAATAATGTTTGAGCATCCTGCCAATGACAGGACCCCCAAACAGTTCAGCTCCATTCAATTCCTGCAAGAAATAGGCATTGTTACCAGCAGTAGAATGAATGAGATAAGGGCCAAGCCATAAGTTATCAAATTTCCCATGCTTGCCCTTGTCTTCTCTCCTAGAGTCCCACTTTAACACTTTGTCACCAATGTTAAAATTACTGGCTTTTCTTCTTCTATCAAAAAGCTTCTTGATGCTCTCTTGTCTTTGTAATGCTCTATTGTAGACCTCCTCTCTAGTTTGCTGAAGATGTATTATTTGATTAATCCTTATAATCATGTCATTGACTTCAGACTGCACTTCTTGGATCAACTTCATAACTGGCACACCTAGGCTGGTTGGAAAAATTGCATCTATTCCATACACAAGCTGGTAGGGTGACATTCCAATAGATTTCTTAAGTGTTAATCTATCAGCCCATAGTGCATGTACTAGCTTTGTGTGCCAAGACTTCTTGTTGTCCTCCAACAACTTCTTGATTATGTTCACCAAACTCTTGTTTGAGGATTCTGCTAGTCCATTACCTTAAGGGTAATAAGCAGTAGAATGACCCAATGTAATTTGATATTTGTGACATAATTCAACCATCTTCTTGGATCCAAATGCAGTTGCATTATCAGTGATGATCTTCCTAGGACAGCCAAATCTAGAGAGGATATGAGTCTTAATGAATTTTATGATGACAGAGTCATTGGCTTGTCTAGAAGGGATGGCTTCTATCCATTTGGTAAAGTGGTCTATTGCAGTGAGAATCCATCTATGTTGGGCAGATGATGGTGGATGGATTTCTCCTATGAAGTCAAGTCCCCACAATTGAAAAGGAGCTTCAACAGTGATTGGATGCAAAGGTAAGGGAAGCAATTTTCTTTTGCCTTCAAAAAGTTGGCATTTATTACAGGCAATTATCATCTTGTGTACATCTAAAAAGAGGGTGGGCCAATAGTAACTAGCTCTAAGGATTTTTTTGGTTGTTTTCTTCTAGTAGAGGTGGCCTCCACATTCTCTTTCATGGAACTCGTGCTTA